>CACVKI010145413.1:0-54194 GCA_902732785.1 Trichogramma evanescens | reverse complement strand
TTGGTCGTGTGCCGATCAACGTTTCGTCCAATTATTGACCGCAAAAAAAATTTCAATATTTTTTAATATATAGTTAATACAATTTATATGGGTTGAAAGTTAATTGAAGATATAGGTATAACATTACTTAATGTTGGGAAATTATCATAAATAAGATTAACATTCGTGTATTCAATTTATAAGTAATTATTGATCAAGCGGTCAATTATTGGACTGTGTTCAGAATATGGGCGGTTTACCCTAGATACAGATGCTAGTTCAGAGCAACGAAACATCTCTAACCAAAACTAATGTAGACTTTTGGAAAGTTTTTAGCATACGCTTAATGGAAATACAAAATGAGGAAAATGCATAATCGAGCCAAATTAGCCGCGTGATTTGGTCTTGCGCATTAATTACTCTGTACTACGCAGCGAATAATTTCGATTCCGTCTTTGAGATTTTTTTTTTTTTTCGTTACTCTCGTTTCCTCTTCATCCGCAGCCGCAAAAGTAATGATCTTGTTTCTCTGCCAAATAAGAGCGTCAATGCGCTTACAACGTCACACACAGACACATACGCGCACTCGTTTATCTCGGGCACATCGGAGAGCGAGAGAGAGATATAATTCTACACTTGCTGTGTGCACCGCCGACGAGATATAACGCGCGATTTCCGATAAAAATAATCACCACCTCTAGATATTTCTCTCTCTCTAAATATTCGCCGTGAAAATTCGACCTCGTCGCTGGCTATTGCCTAGGAAAAACTCGCGTTTCATAACTATATGATACACCGACGCGTGCAGCAGCAGCACACATATACACACTAACACACGCACGCACGCACACGCTCGAGTGAAACGATATAATTTATCAAATCACTGCGTGTATAGCGAGGCAATAACTTTTACGCGAGCATGAGAGAGAGAGAGAGAGGACTAGTTTTACATCTGCGAAACTTTCCACTTGCATCTTTGGTTTCGCTCGTTTAATCGGAAGCTTTATTGAGAGAGTCTTGGGGCATCGTCAGCACGCATGGTGTATGTATGTATATATATATATATATACACAGTACGTCGCGGCGGTGCGGGGCTATTATTGATCGTCCGCATCGATAGCAACGGGTTGTAATCATTGTTGACGCCGAGCAGAGAGAGAGAGAGAGAGAGAGAGAGAGAGAGAGAGAAGAGAATAATAGGCAAGTCTCGGAGAGAGAGAGAAATAAAGAATGGAGCGCGGATTGGATTTTTGTTTTTTGTTTTGTTTTGATTTTTTTTTTCTTTGCACCCGAGTGAATTCATTAGAGGCCCTTTTTTTTTTGTAAACGCAGCAGTAGCAGCAGCAGCTCGCTTTGTTCCGAGATTTCGCGAAAAACTAAAAATAATCGGCTTTTTCTATTTAAAGATTTTGCACGCCAAGCATTATGAAGAGATTCGACAAAGTTCACTCTCTCTCCTTGCGCCTATATATTTCTTTCTCGGCATACGTAATGAGCTTCTGATTCCGCTATCGGAATTCTATGAGCGAAACGATATAAAATTTCATAGAAGCCTGACTAAAGTTTGATAAAAAGGGCAAACATAGATAGGAATATACTTATATATCATCGTTTCTTTGAAAAAAAATATGAATCACGGCCGTTTATTCTTTCTCTCTCTCTCCTATCTGTATCAATTCAGTTTTTGGTTGCATACGTTTCCATTTCCTTTTTTGCCTCGCGAAGGTTCATTTGTCGATGAATGAAATATTCATAGGTACGAGCTTTGCTTGAGAAAAAAAAAGTAAAGAAAGAAAGCAAGCTCGAGTCAACGCTCGAGTAATTTCTTTCTAATTTATTCTTGCCTTTTTTGTAATCTTTGCTGCGCAGCGGTCTCGTGTCGATGTGATCTTTCCAGAATAAAAAACAAAAACGAGTTTTAAAGCTCGCTCGCGATTCTTCTTCTGAATGGACAGAGGCTCGAAGGTCGATGATATTCTGCTTGTCTCGTGATTATTTTTAATAAAATACGCATAGAGCCCAACCATTACAAATATATTTTTTAATGTTGCAACCTTGTTTACTTTCGGCTCAAGCTCAGGTGTTTTTTCATATATATATATAATTCAAAAAGAGACGCTGCTGCTGCCCGAGGAGGAGGTCTGCGCTGCTGCTGCTGTTGAAAGTTTAAAAGGCCAAATGGAAAATTTGTCCGTCTAACTTTGCTGCTCGCGCGCGCGCATACGTATACACGCTCATTACAAGTTAATGCTGCAAAAATAACAGGCCAAAATTCCCGTATACCGGCAGTATTATAGTAGGTAGATACTCGTTGGAGCTGGCTCGCGCGCTTGCGGCTACGCACAGCATGGAAATCGAAAATTCAATTGAACTCGGCGGGGTGGTGGTGAACGCGCGCGCGAGTAAGCGAACTGCTTGCCGACGCTATATAGTATAATAATCGTAAGAACCGCATCAATCTTGAAATATTTAACGCTTTTATCGCGGGCAGAAAATTTTATTTAATTTTTTTTTTTGTATCCATTCGTATTTCTATATCTGCATCTCTGTTTCTCCTTCGCGCACGTAATTTCGCGCGCTCATCGCGTGGAGTACCCCGCGCGCGCCGCAGCGAGCAAGTACACGCGAATAAATTACGTGTCTGAATTCGGCGCGTACTTATAAACACACACACACACACACACACATACATACACACATACATACAACGTAATAAACGTGCGGTATCGTAATCAACGCGGAATGAATTTTATTTCAATTCTGCGTCGAGTACAGAGCGAGAAAGAGATGTTTACAAAACTGCGGCGTATATATATTCGTGGGTGTGCGTGTGTTTTTTTTATATACACACAGAGAAGCTGTGCGCGATATATTCAGTTTCTCTTAATTAAAGTTTCTCTTTAAAAAAAGCCGTATAAATATTAGCTAATCTCAGGAGTTTTCGCTCTCGCTGCGAGCGGGCGAGCGCGCGCGCGCGCTTGCGTTTTATTATATTACAAACGTGAAATTCGCTAGCTCCTAAATTACACGCCTCCGAACGCATCGTTTTGCTCTGCACTCGCTCGAAGCATCATCATTATTACATTTTAATATAAACGCGAGCGCACTGTAGCGTCGGTACATTTCGTGCGCGCGAAAATGGAGCAATGCTTTTGATGCCTCTCTCTGGCGAAGCTTTCGGTCTCTCGTTATATTATATGCTAGCTGCTGCTGTGTTTACGTATCGACGCACGCACGCACACACAAGCACACAAGTTAAAGTTTGCGACGCTGCCTCGCGTGCTATATAGCTTCGGTGCTACATGCACACATGACACGCGTAACGCGGCCTACGAAGCGAAGGCTAAGAATATTTATTTCATTACGCGTATGAATATTCAAAGTTAAGTTGCGCCGCCGCTGTGCCCCGACGCAACGACAGCAAACAATGAAAATGCAATGCGCGCGAGTTCATCGCGTTGTTTGGTTCGCCGTCGTCGTCGTCGTCGTCGTCGTCGTCGACGATGCATGTGCTCAACAGCACAGCTCGCGCGTGTGCACGCGTATATAGGATATATATATGCGCGCGAGCGCGGCCAATCAATTTTCACACTCGATCGACGAATCCAATTTATCATGCGCAGCACGCGACGTGCAGTGCGTCGAGAGAGTATGTATATACCATATATAGGGACAAAAAGGATATTAAAGCTACGGGAGAGAGAAATAAAAAATAAGCCACGGTATATAGCGAGGAGGAGGAGGAGAGAGGGAAACCTCCCTGGCGTACTGCCGCTGCTGCGGGGGAGTTTTCTGCTTTCGCGTGTCAATATAAAAAAAGCAGATTTCGTTCGCGTTGGTCTCTCTCTCTCTTCTTACTTCTTTTTTTTCGCCTTCTTCTTCGGCGCTATACTACTCATCTTTTGCTGGCACATACTTAAGCTCGTTTTTCGTCGGCTCGAGAAGCAAATTTATAATCGCTGCTATCAGAGCGATACTCGCGCGGGCTTTAAAAAAGAATCATAATAAAAACCAAAACAAAAGCTCCCGACTAGCGTATAGAGCAGCAGCAGCAATTACGTCCAATCAGGCTGTCACACACTGCCTGGGAGAATCGAGCCCCCCTACTTCGGGATTTGACGTTTGCTATATACTATGGCACACACGCAGGCGTTCTAAACAAAAAACAGCTGATTACGTGGTATATTGCGCGTGCGGATCCACATCGTCGTCATCATCATCATAGGTATAGGCTTAGAAGCTCGAGGCACACACAATCGACGAGCTCGTAAACGCCACACGTGTGCTGCAGCAGCAGCAAGCAATAGCTGTCATACATTAGTAACGTGCTCCGCACTCGGCTTTACGCTTACTTAGTAGCAGCGACAGCAGCAGCAGCAGCAGCTCTGCACCGAGTTCTCTCTTTCTTTGTTCGTTCGACCGATGCATGTGCTGCTGCGACGTGTGTGCTGTACTGCTGCTGCTACTTCTATATGACTATATACGTGTATCATCACTCTGCGCCACCGCAGAGCGCGGAGCGGAGCACCGAGCAGAGTAGAGCTCCGCTGCTGCAGCAGCAGCACGTTACCTCGCGCGCGCCAGCTGATCGACCTTATGGACAAACACACAGCGTTAAATACGTGTGTACTGTACGTGCACGCGCGCGTGTCTGCCCTCTCTCTCTCTCTATCATCCTTCGCTCGTTCATTTTTTTTCGCTCTTTTTTTTTCATTGTTGCAATCGTCTCTGCCGCGCGAGACAACCATTTTCTAGCTATCTCTCTGTATAGGTGCACCTCTTCTTTTTTTTTTGTTTTATGTAATACACGTGTGCTCGCGACTATACGTACGGTGCATCGCTGTTTCAAAAGAATAGGCGCAGCTATAGAAAGAGAGAGAGAGAGAGAAAAAACTGCAGCACCGGCGGCAGAGGCAAGAGAAGAGAGCTGCCTATACAACATTGCGATACAGTACCGAGTGTGTGTGTGTGTGTGTGTGCTGCAATACATAAATTGCATTAGGCGGAAGTTACCGTGCCTTCTTTACTTTTCAAACTCTTTTCCTCTATTTATTTTTCAACAAATGAAAATCGTTGAATATATAGCCGGCAGCTCTCTTCGCTGAAGCATTCGATGCATCCGCGCGATTGCGACGTATACGTATACTCGTGTACGTGTGTGTGCACCCAATGCTGTGTGCTTTATATACAGTGCAGCTCTTTAATAGCTCCGCTGCTGCAATTTTGTAACGATATAATAATGTCCAAGATGGTAGTAGTGGTAATAGAAGTACACACTTACCACATTACACTACTACATATAATGTAACTTCAACGAAGTGCAATTATACAAAGTCGTCGCGCGCATGTACGTGTACGCGTGCAAAAGAGGAGGAGGATATAGTCGGACGCACCACGACGATGAGACGTAGGAATATTTTTAATAGGAAAAATAAAAACAGAAGACGAAGAAGAGGAAAAAAAAGAACTAAAGCTAGAAGAAAAAAAAACGTAAATTCACGAGAGAGCGAGCGAGATCTTATCCAGCTTGCGTAAGCGCGATGCAATCCTCATTTTCATAATGCAGCATTAATGTCGCGTGCTGCGCGGAGTAGTGGTATATAGCTAGAGCAGCCTCTATAGTAGTAGCCACCTATCCTACCTGCGCACTCGCTCGCTCGCTCGCTCGGACGCATTTAATGCAAAGAAGTCTCTATATTATAATGTAATTGTTTGCACAGCGGCAATTGAGTTTTTTTTCCTCGGCGTTATTTTCTCTTTTTCAATTTTTCGCGGATTTGCGTCGTCTCCTCTATACGTTGTCGTTGCCTCTTTTATATACGCCCTTCATATACGCAGTTTAACACGCGCGTATATATGGAAACGGCGCAAGGTTTCTCTCGTTCGATTTTATCGCGCCGCGCGCGGCACTGCTGTACGTATCTAAGAACAAATTCTATATCCTCTCTCTCTCACTCGCTCGCTCTTGCGATAGAAAAGAAAGAGAGAGAGAGAGAGAGAGAGACGCGCGTGCTACTACTGCTACGTATAGAATACTGCGTTGCAGCAGCAGCAGCACCAAGCCCCCCGAAGGTACTTGAAGCAACGGCGGCCTGTATATAACGGGAAAATCCGAGGACCCGTTTTCCGCTCGATATTTTATTATACGTATACATGCACACGCACGGGGGCACGCGTATACGCGAGCGACTGCGTATATACTCGAGCACACACTCGTGTGTGTGTGTATGCGCGCATGGAAAATCGAGAGAGAGAGAGAGAGACGAGGAAGAGAGATTATATTTATTATGCTCATTTTCGTGACGCATATATAACGCAGCAGCGCGCGAGTCGATCGATTTCGCTAAATTGATGATCGCGTACACGATGAAAGCTCGCAAGCACACGCACACACATCCTCGATCTTAATGAGATTATTTATTCATTATTTAGGTGCAAAGTATATGTATCGTGTAATATATTTTCCTTAACTAGATTATTTTCCTCCGCCCTTGCGATATACAGAATAGAGAGCAAGCACGAAGTGACGATACTCGGCGGACTCAACGAGTTCTCGGTCAAGTTCTACGGACCTCGAGGAAGTGAGTATTGAGCTTTTTTATATATTTTTTTTTATTTAGAAACAAAATACACTCTCGTATTATTTGAGCTTAGAGCCAAAACTAATCTACTCGATTATTTTAATTCAATCGAAACTTTTAAAAAGTTTCATGTCCTTTGAAAATGTTTCACTGCAAATTGGCCTCGCTCCGTCATCCCCTTGGCTAAAAAAGCTCGATCGATGATTTTCGCCTTCGAAAAAAAGTAATTTTTTTCTCCGTGTCTCGCTACGTGCCGCTTTAAAGCAGGTGTAAATATATGCAAGTTGCGTACCCAACGAGCCGTATCGCAGCTCGAAAGAGAGAGAGAGAGAGAGAAAGAAATAGGAAAATTTTACTAGTACACGCACGCACACGAGCTCAAACACTTTATAGTTAATAATAAAATCTAAGCTCAAGGATATTTGACAAACTCCCACACGTCGCGCGGCAGAGCAGCGGCAGCAGCAACAGCAGCAGCAGCTCGTATAATCTTCAATGCCAAGTGATCACATGGTCATGTGGGGCGGTGACACTCCTAAAAGAAAGAAAAAAAAAACTACAACCACGATAAAAGACAAAAAAAAACCAAAGCTCGAATAATCTGCTCGCATCGACTCGCGCGTGTCATAATACACCAGCAATTTTTTCTACACAAAATGATACCCGGCGGCGCAACGCTAAACACTTTTTCGGCTGATGATTTTCTCATTGTTCTCGTCACGATCGGATCTCTCGGGCGAGCGATCATCCTCCTATCCGTGCACGGATAGACATATATACAAACGCGCGTATGTGTATACACCAGACACACACACACACACACACACACACACACACATCTACACACTCATACATCAAAGCAAGAAGGTCGTTGATTCTCGAAAGCTTTGCAGCAGTGTGCTGTGTGCTGCATGGGCGCTTCGACGACGACGACGACGACGACGACGACTATCGTGTCGGTTCGATATTTCTATAGTAACCATTTATTCTATACAGGGTAGAATGGCTTATGGGTAAATAAGGGTTTCCTCGCGCTCGAGCTAGCAGCAGCAGCAGTTCTCTCTTCGCATATGCCTTGCGAGAACAACCCAGACACATACGTATATTATACACACTCATAGCGTAGGCATATATATATAATACGAGGCTCACGCGAGGGAGAGAAAAACACGCATCTTAAAGTATATATCGTGTAATAATATATTTTCCATCCGAGTCGCGCGTGTGTGTGTGTGTGTGTGTGTGTGTTTGTGTGTAATATGCACACGCTACTTGCCGAGAGATCGATTATTATTATGTCGCCTTTGGTTTTCTTCCTGCTTTTGCTGCCTGCTGTTCCTTAATAAGATGAAAACGTAATCATCGCCTCTTTTGAGCGCATGCCTACGTACTTGAAGCTTTTTCACTCCGACGAGCTTTACACGACTCTTCGTGTGCGTTATAAATGTATTCATCGAGATCGATTTAACTCCTCTATCACGGACGCGCGCGTGTATGTAACGGCCAATTCGTTCGGTTAAAAACACGCGCTTACACGAGACCGACAGGGCACGCTGACAAGTTTTATATACATTGTGTTGATACGCGTGTAATATATACATCTCGAGCTTGCGAGTCGATCGCCTCGCTGCGGCTTTGAATAAAAAGAAGAAAAAAAAAAGGAAATAACTGGCGCAACTATACTACAATAGCAGGCGCGTATTATATGTAGAGAATTTAATTGCCTGGCTTTTTGCACTTGGAAAACGAGACTCGAGGGACAATATTTTTTTCATTTGCCTCGGTGTAATAGTTGTGTGTGTGTATTTGTGCGATGGCCTGAAAAGTGCCCCTATGCACACTTGCAATAGAGACGCGTGTAAGGTCAAGTCTATTACGAATCAAGCTCGCACGCGTACGTGTGTGTGTGTGTGTGTATAAAGTTCTCTCTCGCGCGTGTAAGTAACGCTGCTTCCTAATTAGCGCGTCGTATTATAGTACAATGTACCACTAGTGCTGCTGCTGCTGCTGCTGCTGCTGCAGTAAACTCGTCAAACATCTTTTATAATAGCCGAGATTCTGTTTTCTTCATCTGTGCGCGCATAGCTGTGCACGCAGAGTCGCGAGATACATAATTAGCGCCGCATAGTATTATGATTGTTTTTTGTCGATGCCTATAGGAGCGGCAAACAAAGCACTCGATACATCATCAACGTCTAGTATAGCCTATATATAATACGAGGAAAAGAGGCTCTCGTTATAATTTCTGTAACGAAGTTGCAAGATGTTTTCGAACTAGCCTTCGTTCGAGATCCGAGCGAGAAGAGCAGAGCTCGGCTTTGAACAAAAAAAAAATAATAATACTGTTTGGCCGCGATGGGACGAACTCGAGCTTTTTAGTAGTCGAAACTTCGGCTCTCTCAAGGAAAGAGAGAAATCGTTACTCGAGCTCGCGCGCGAGTGTTGATGAAAGTGAAGCTAAATGATAAAAAAAAAAAAGGAACGAAGTAAAAGAAGTATAAAGTGAAGCTCGTCTCGGGCATGCGCGTCACAGCCGTTGCTGCTGTTGAAGCCAGGCAAAGGCACCAAGAAGGCAGTAACAGCAGCAGCAGCAGAGGCTACGACTGCACACGAGACTGCAATGCTCGTCGGCGGCCAAAAGCGGGGAGGGAAGAAGATAGGCAACGGTAGTAGCAGCAGGCAGAGTATCGAGTGTCGTCTTCTTAGAGATGAGCTTGCACAAATTGATGGCGGAAATGCCCTTCATCGCGAGAGAGCGAGAAAGAGAGAGAGAGACTTTAGTTCAAGGATACATGCGGAACGTAGAGGGATCTTATAATACTCGTGTGCCAATACTCCGGCGTTATGCTCTTTTTCACCGTGTTTAAATGGGGGTGGGCGATGCATAATATTCGAAATTGTGTGCTGCACGGGCAGGTGGCATTTTATGCAGTGAAAAGCTCGATGCGGAGATTTCGCCTTTTCAGCCGCGGGGGGCTGGGCTCGCGTGGCTAAACTGCGATTTTTACATCGTAAGGTGACGCGCGTGCGTGCCCTGGCTTGGAAAACGATCATTATCATTATTATCGTATGCGTTTTAGAATTAAATGCACGTGGACGTGTCTCTCTCTCTCTCTCGCTCGGTCGTTCGTCAAACGGCCAATCCAATTATCCAATTTACTTGGGCGCTTGCGCGCGCACATGCCACCTGTCCCCGGGCGAACGTGTGCAGCTTTCACCGCGCGCCCAGAATTGCAGTGCTGCGGATCTTTTCGTTTCTTTTTTTTTCCTTTTTCTTCACCCGTTCGTTCGTTCGTCGTTGCCCATTTCTCTGTCCCCCGAATATAATATATAAAGAGATCTGCCCGCCTACTCGCCTGCGATAAAGCTCAATCAGTAAATCAGCGATGCTTGAAATAACGCGCGCGCGCGGGGTATATAAAGTGTTAAAAAAGAACAAATTGTTCGCCGCGTCGCTCCTGTTCGTGGGCGCGCGTTTAATTTTCTTTTTGCTTCCTTTTTATTATTCATTCGTTCGCGCAACCTTTCAATGGATTATTGAAATGAAAAATAATATTTTACTTCTTTTTTCCACGTTGCTCTCCGCTGCTTTAATCTCTTATCTATCTCTCTTTCTCTCGCCTGTTTGCGAGTAATAAAACAGGTGATTATTTAAACTATATATAATGCGATTTTCACTCCAGTTAACGCGGCAGCTTCATTTTTCTCTTTCTCTCTTTCTTTATGCTTATGCTCTCGCTCTCTCTCTCTCTCTCTCTCTCTCTCTCTCTCTCTCTACTATCGCTGCTGTTATACCGCTGTTACTGCGCTGCGTTAGCAATCGTGAAATTGATATCATTAAGGTCAATTATTTATCCATTCGACTCACTTCGCGCAACGATGTACTTAATGCCTCGCGAAGTACGTCTACTTCATGGTTTTCCGTGTATACATTGCTTGTGCCTGCGTGTACCGATAACAACGAAATGTCGTGTCGTCAGGCGATGACGACGATCTGTAACCGAATCCCCGGGATTTACTTTTGCTGAAAAAAAGCATATCGATATCGCGTTTCGCGCGATTGGTTTTTCTTTTCAACCACCGCCGCACGCGACGATGCCTATTTACGCCTCGAGCAAAGCAGCTCTCGATTCTTGGCCGAAATAAAAAAAAGGAAAAATAATAAAAAGAAGAGCGATAATAACAATAAAAGAAAAAGTGAATAAAAAATGAAACATTTTAGCCACGACCTTTGTCGTCGTCGTCGTATTCATCCCCCCGCGGCAGCTGCAGAGCTCTCATAGGCTGCTGCTATACTGACCCAAACGCTATACGACGCGCGTCGAACGTCCTTGGCCGCGACCTCTCTTACCTCTGCACTGCACTGCACCGCCCGTGTGACGATTCTCCCTCGTCTTCTTTCTTCTTTTTCTTTTTCTTTTTTTTTTGCCCTCGCGTCGCTTCGGATACTTTTTATTTTCGTATCGGAGATCACGGAGATTGATTCGATCGTTGCCGATTGGACGATTTTTTTTTATCCTCTCGTAATTTCGTCGAATTGCGTTTCTCATCTCTAAACCCATGTACATCATCGCTACGCTATAGCAGCCCTCTCAGTCGAGGCCAGATATATATTATATAATATGTGTGTGTGTGTGTGCAGTAGGTATATACCTAGGTATACACGTAGAGCCACAAATTGAGTGAGTGTGTGCGAGTGAGTTTATATATACGTGCGCGCACATCTGAGCCAACGCTTGACCTGCTGACCTAGTTCTGGCGGCACTCTCGTGCGCCTGGCTATACCAGGCGCAAAAGCGAGACAGAGAGAGAGACTATTGCAATGCATATATAGCAGCAGTGTGGTGTGGCGTATAGTGTATACGCGCAAGCTGATGATGGTTCGCCGAGAGATGAGTATCTTCTCTCAGGGCCTCGATGCGTGACTTTAGTGTGTGTATTACGTGTATTTATGGGGCTCTTTCTGGCGTAGCCACGCGCGCGCGCGCGCTTGCAACAAAATTAGATAAGAATTATATTGCCTCGACTGATTTCTTGCTCGAGATGTTACATGGATTTATATATTAGAATTTACCGCCCGCAGCTACAGAGAGATGGTTCTATCTCTGTGCTGCAGCAGCAGCAGCTCGATTCGATTAACTTTATTTTCCCGATCGAGAGAGAGAGAGAGAAAGGAAAAAGAAGGAAATTCAAAGGGCTATCTCTCGGCGGAGCTTTTTCGATGTACTCTGGTTTTTTTTTTGCTCCTCCTCCTACTCGTTCCTCGGCTAACGAAACAATTTCCAATCAGTGCTGCGCGTGCACTTATAAAGACATTCGCCTGTTCGCTCGTTGTAATTTTCATCGCGCGCGCGTAATAATGAAAAAATTGAATGCGAATATTAAAAAATAAAATTAAAAATAAAAGGGCGATCAAAGATGATGTAGATGAAAAAAAAAAGGTCCGCAAACTGAATTATGAAATATTCCTATACACAGGAGTTCGAGGCAGCAGCGGGGGTCTCTCTCTCTCTCTCTCACTGAGTTACGAGGCTCGTTGTAACACACACGCACACGAAACGAGGGAAAAAAGGGCCAAACGTGGGCGTTGGTGGTGGTGCACAGGCGCGCAGGACTTTGTTATACGCGCGCGACAAAGTTATTTCAGCTCCGCGCGCACACATACGGTTTTATGTATTATATGCAGAAAGAGAGCCACCCCGCGCGATAAAAGCTTGGAGAAAATTCATGCTCCGCGCGCTTTATATATCGCGCCAAGCACGCGGCTCGAGTCGAGCTTATTATTGTTCTCTCCGCGCAGCTACGGCCTCACTCCGAGAGTATTACGGGGGAAGCGAGAGAGAGAGAGAGAAAGAGGAGAAAAGGCACATATACGAGCGAGAGTTTGACCTAAAAATTGTTACAGTGTCTGTTATACGACGGTATACGTCTCTCGCGATGTGCGTTTCGAAATTGACTCGATTTTGTGTATGCTACACATTATTCGGTCGCTAGCATACTGCACTGCACACCGCGCACGGAGAGCAGCTGAGCCATCTCGTGCATCATCATGGTTGCTGCTGCTGAGTTGTTGCAACAGCGGCAGCGGCAAAGACGGAGGCGGCAGTGGTGGCGCGGTAGCGTCGAAATGATTTATTTATAATTTTTGACACATGCTCTCTTTCGCGGCCCCGCACAATTTCCAACAAGCATCAATTAACGTATGATATACACTGCCGAAGTCTGGCTTCGCGCTGTAACATTTTCAGTGATAATTGCAGATATCGAATTGAGCGCGTGTCGTCGAGACGTTGTGTATCGCGAATCGATACCGAATACAGGGTACAGTGCGCGTCGAATAATTTTAATGTAATAATATCTTGTGAATACGACCACGCGCGCGCGATGTCTCGAGTCAAAGAAAAACATCCTCGTCGCGGAAGATTGCAAAACTACTTATAACTACATAGCAGCGGTTAATTTTTTTCATGTTTAACCCTGCGTCTTCGCGTAGTTTATCGCCTCGTTTCTTTTTAACGTTTTGCTTCCTCGCGATTCAAAAACAAAACAACGTACGTACGACGAATACGACGCAGATCTCGAAGGCAGTATATTCCAGAAATCTTGATAAGAGAATAAAATAAAAATGCGTAGAGAGGGCTTGATGTATAGATAGATTTATTACGAGGCTAAAGACTTAATGGTCCTGTATAGCCTTCCTCGGGATAATATTACAGAAAACATACATTAAGATTCAAACATGTCAAAACATTAATATGAAAACATTATAAATACATTAGAAGAAGCAAAAAAATGAAAAAGATAAACACGATCACGAACGTGCACGTAGAATCGACCAAGTACATAGTCATCGAGAGACACGTCTGGAAGCTGCGACGACGGTGCTTCGAGCTTGCAAGCTCTTAGGCAAATACCGGGGTGCGGTGATCCAGGGGCGTCGCGACGTCTCCTCCTTGTATACTCGACCTGCATGCGTCATAAGGCGACAAAAACGTGGTCGAATCTCTTCTAGCTTGAAAAAGAAAAGAAAAAGAAATGATAAAACAGCTATTAAAAGACACGGTCGAGGAAGAACTGAATTTGATAGATTGAGATTGAGATCGAGAGAGAGAGAAAGAAAACGATAAAGTGTGCAAATTACGCGGCCGAATGAAGAAAATGCTGCGCGCAGTCTCCCCTATACCTATATGCGATACTTTACGCTCTTATATAGAGCAAACGTAGCGCTCGCACCGACACATTTACAACAACACACACACGTGATATCGGCCGCCGCGGCGCAAGAGAGAGAGAGAGTGAGAGCTTTTATACACACACAAGTTGGCAGAAGGCAAGCTCAATGGCCTTTGTCGGACTGCCAGACTGCTGCTGCTGCTGCTCCTCCTCTTCTCCTTCTTTTTCTTTCACTCTGTGCTCCGTGTTGCCGAAAAACGTTATAATATATCGACACGACGCGTACGTACGTATACGTTACATACGCTGAAAAGTTTCCGAATCGATGTTTCATTCTCTCCTCGCTCAGCCGTATACGTTGTAAAGCTAGCCTCCTCTCTTCCGCGTTTGTTTTTCTATATATCGCCCCGTCGCCTCAATCGCTTCTTGGATCTATCTCTCTTTGCTGCTGCTGGGAGAACCTTGATGCAGAAAAATCAGCGTCTCGAGTTCATGAATGCGTCATCGCGACTGTGCCGAGACTTTCCTTCATAATCATTTCATCGCGCGACGACGTTACTATATAATCGATGATTGATTATATATGTATCGGCGGTTTTACGAAACTATATATAAAATATATATAACGTATTATTAACGCAGCGCGGCAATACCGCAGCAGTGGCAGATTTTAATCGTAGACGTTATAATTCCATTTATAATCGCGATCGCGGCGATTTATAAACTCAATAAACGTCGCATCGAAAATTATATTTCACATATGTGTTTATAAATCTTACGCACGCAATTTACTCACTTTTTCTCGTGGAAATGGCGACGTACGGAGGAAACTAATAAACTAAATTATCAACTATCGCGAATGCCGATCGATGATCGGTGTGTGTGTGTGTGTGTGCGTGACAGAGGGAGAGAGAGAGGAAGAAAAACTTTCATCTCCAGCAGGCCAGTGCCGCGCGCCGCACTTTTCCTCGAGAGACTCATTTGTTTCTCAAGCCGAGTGTGTATCTATCTATCCACTATTGTTTACATTGTTATTTCTGACGTGACGCGCGCACCAGCGCAGCATACTTTCTCCATACTTATATTCCCCCGCGTTTCATTGATTTGACGTTATATAGCTGTGCAGGTTGCACGCGTGCAGCAGCAGCAGCAGCAGCAGCGTATGTAAGGTATAAATATTTTCTTTCTTAAAAAAAAAAAAAAAAAAAACAATGTAAATAAGGACAGAAACCTCTCGTTAACGAGCGCGTCCGAGCCCGTAAAATAATCCTGCGTGTATATGCACTTACTCTTGTTGCGCGGCGCGCGCGGCGAAACGTCGAATATAAACCTTATGTACTACGTACGATACGAAGTTCAAGGATTTGCATTAAAAATTAAGCGCGTAGCCCGCTTAGCTCTGCCGCACGTGTCTCTCTCTCTCTCGCTGCTGCTGCGCGCGGCGACGGTCGTATAAGATGTATTATAGGTCGCAAGGTTGCTGCTGCTGCTGCTGCTGATGCTTCCTTCCAGCACTGCACGTGCATGCAGTAGTGGTATTCCTGTGTTTTATGTATACAAGGTAAAATGCATCGCAGGCAGGTACATACAAAATAGTGCACGAAATCGGATCGAATACGAGACTCGAAGAATAATAATGAATCTCGATGTCTCTTTGGCATCGATATACAGTATTACACAAACATGCTAATTACAATAAATAACGTGTATAGCTGCGCCATACGGCAATTTTTCAGCCGCAGCAGCAGCAGATACTTGAATTCGCGAACGTCTTTATAGACAGGCGCGCGCAACGAATGATAGCTCGCTCGCTCTACCTCGTACCTTATACACTAAACTCGACGGCGAACGGCATCGAGGTCATTCTCGCTTTGTTTAATGCACACAGCACATATATCGTATATATCTACTTACGAGAGCCGCTGCAGCTAGTACACGCACGCAGGTAGAATAGATATGAGACGCGGACGCGCGGCGAAAATGAGAGGCTGTGTGGCAGGCTTTAGCTATATAGCAGCTCTAACACACGCGCGCGCGCGCATAATGGGCATATTATATGCGCCTCTAGGATACGATATGTACTACTATATGTGCTGCAGCAGCAGCAACAACAACAACAACAACAGCGACGGGGACGGCGACGGCGACGTCGGAGTTGGAGCTCGTGGACTTATAAGAGACGTGTGCGCATGCAATATTACGGGTACAAACTTCTGTATATGAATATATATATAAGGCTTGCTGCACCATGAAAAGAGATACGTGTGTGTGTGAGAGGCAACATTAGAAAGTAACGGGGCGAGCCTCTCTCTCTCATTCTGTATAAGAGTTGCTTAAAAAAAAAAAAATCATAGGATGCAGCCTCGCGAGTCTCTCTCTCTCTCTTATAAAGCCCCAGCGTGTTTGGCTGGTATATTATAGTATATACTGTTTATAATGCACTTCTACTCGCGCGCGAGCGCGCGGCTTCGTTTCATTCTCCCATTGCTGCGGCTGCTCCCTGCGCGCTCCTGCCTCTGCTGCATGCGAATTTTCCGAGAGATACTCCATCTATTCTTCTGCTGCGACGTATATAGGGTGAGGGTATATACGCAGATATATATCCGTTACGACGTTCAATTTCGCCTATTTTTCTTTTTTCGCCTCCGTCGCGTATGTGCGTCGTGACGCACGGTATAGTACGAGAGACAGCTAGAGAGAGAGAGAGAAAGAGAAAAAAAAAAATTGCGCTTCGGTGTAATATGTAACGCGCGAGATGCGCGCCAAACGTATGCATTGATTTTTTACATATATTTGTTCCATTCTATTCTACTTCTGCGAGCGAGGAGAACAAATGAAAAATATATGCGAGAGGCTCTGTTATATTCGCACGTCCTTGATGAATATATTAAAATGAATTGGCCGCGTTGACAAAGTTTATACACACACACACACACATATTACGTATAAACGTTATTGATGACAAATACATTAAAGACTACTATTTTGCCTCGTATATAACGACGTAATAATACTGACTAACGTCTTTTTCATTTGCTTTTTTCTTGCAGCGCCTTACGAGGGTGGCATCTGGAAGGTGCGCGTCCATCTGCCCGAGCACTATCCGTTCAAATCGCCGTCGATCGGCTTCATGAACAAGGTCTACCATCCGAACATCGACGAGGTCTCGGGCACCGTGTGCCTCGACGTCATCAATCAGGCTTGGACGGCCTTGTACGGTAAGCTCTTCGATGTATTTTTCTTTTTACTATCCCGCAATCGCGCCTGTAATAATCAACCTGCCTCGAGACGAAAAAATAGCGGGAGAGAGAGAGAGAAAAAAGTCTTTTTACGACGAGATCTCGGGTCGTCATCGTGATAGCGCGCTTATAATATTATTTATTTTGAAATTCGCACTCACACGATCGGCCGAGTAGCAGAAGTACAAGAGGTGATTCACCTCTGCTGTCGTCGTCGATTGCGCGAGCCGCGATGTGAGACAATGCCGATATCGGTAGTTTATTTATTTTTTATTTCTATACGCGCGTGCATAAATATAGCTTCTCGCGCGATAAATATACGGAAACCGCGCATCCTAATGCCGTTCGTATAAATGATAAATAAAACAACGAGCCATAAGACGTTACACATCAAAATTTATTCATTTTCTTATTTTTCGTTTTTTTCTTTCCACAGATCTGTCGAATATCTTCGAGTCTTTCCTTCCTCAACTGTTAACATATCCAAATCCCATTGACCCGTTGAATGGCGACGCAGCGGCGATGTATCTTCACAAACCAGAGGAATATAAGAAAAAAGTTGCGGGTAAGATGGAGTATATAGAAAGGGAACAACAATTTTCGACACACACAATACATATACGATTGATAATGTATGCGTGCCGTACAGATTAACCGATTTAACGAGCGTATCCGCGGCGTGGCGGCCGTGTGTATATAGTAGTAGTAGTATATACTTGCACGGCATTGTTCGTGCACAGATAATTCTCCAAATTGAGCAATGGCATACTACGGCACGAGCGAGCGCATGACTTATTTTTCTTTTTTTTGTTCTTTTCCTTTAACTTCTCTGTTTCAACAAAAATATTGCTCATCGATGAGCAAAGAGCTTAACGTGTATACTATGCATACACACACACACACAGACATAACGGTTGGTTTATGTATGAAAAATTACCTCGCCACACGACTTGCAATGCAGTATGTATGCGAAAACAATTACGACTGTGTTTATCGCCTTTTGTGTGCCACGCGCGCGACAAGTAGCGAACTTTTCCACGCTTTTATCGGTCCATTAAAAAAAAAAAACGAAACGAAATACACAAAAAACATTACTCGCGAGACTCCTGAAATATCTCTCTGTACACGTAATTCATTTTGTTATTTTGCTTTGTTTCTCTCCTGCCAAACATCCATACAGATTACGTGAGGAAATACGCGACGGAGGAGGCGCTGCGGGACCAGGAGAACGGCGCCACGGGCAACGGCATGTCGTCGGACAGCGAGTCCTCGATGAGCGACTTCAGCGAGGACGAGGCCCAGGACATGGAATTGTAACCAAATGGCAGTGGCGGCCAAGCGCGACGCTCCTCGATTGCTGCTCCGAAACCGACGCGCAACGGACGACTGCACTACTCGACCACTCGACAGCCGTAGAAGAAATACAACAGCAAGAACAACGACAAATCTCTCTTAGTCTCGTGAATGCACGCGCGTGTGTGTGATAATGTTGCAACAACGACGAGCTTCATAAATCTCAATTTTATAAAAAAATGGGAAACAACGGCAATGTGACAAAAAATATCAACGCTGGATAACGAGAACGAGACGACGTATTTATAAGTGAAGCCAAGTAACCAACCGATCTGAGAAAATGAAAAATAACAATATAATATACGTCTTACGCGGATGAAGAGATAACGTCAATAGCTCTAGAAACTATACCTGTACAGCTAGTTTAAACGTCAGGCTCAAAGAAAGAGAGAGAGAGAGAGAGAGACATGGCTGAGTGAGAAATAACGGGTTACAGCGTGTTATAGAGAGCGTGGTTTTGACATAAATCATGGAAAACTAAAGCCTCGCGCGGCCCAACACAGTCCTTGGTGAAACTGCTGCTCTGTGGTGAATCCCTCCTCCCCCCCTCCCGCCCCCGATGTGTTAAATTAATTACAGCGCGGTACGCGCAGAGAACCATACGAGTACGTGTACGCGTGTACGTGCTTAAGTATATGTGCTCGCGTATTCGTGTGCGCGCGTACCGCGCAATATGTATATATATATTATTACATATGATATGTATACACATTAGTTTTTTAAAGTTTAAATGTGGGTAGCAGATTTTAAACGGAAAAACAAAAGTAAAAAAACTCATAGAGATGCTGAAATATATATATAATATAACGAATAACAGAAAAGAATTATGCTCTTTTTTCTTCTATTGTAAATCTGCGCTACATACGGAGGCGACAGACAATGAAGCTGATGGGTAATGTTAGGATGTTTTGTGCGTTTGTTTCCTCTTTTAGTTCGATTAATTTGATTATCGAAAATTCGTCCATAAAAAAATGAATATTATCATCTGGCGATATAAAGTATTTCTGTTAAGTTCTGTTTGGTTTATTTCTTCTATATGCTTCAAAAGTATCAATTATTATTCGTTAAAAATCGCTGATTCCTGTTTTTGAATTAAAAATTCTCAGAAATAACGGAGGAGACGAAATTAATGAGCTGTGTAAATGAAAATAAAAAGTATAAACGGAACTCAATTTTTTATATAATGTTGCTTAGTCTTTCATATATTATCTTAAGCATAGTTGATGAAGAGATCTTTGAAAATAAAACAGCTAATCGTCGTAATAAAGAGTGCGCATGAAAAAAAATTTTAAAATGAGTTTCAAAATAGTTCAGCAAGATTCGGACGTTTTACTCGTTGCAATAAAATCTTTGATGTAATCTCGATTGGCTGTGAAACATTAAAAAAATGAACGAATATTTATATTGTTAAGTTTGCACATAAAAATTAATCTCACGTTTTCAAAAATCAACCAATCCAATAAACCAAAAATAGTAAAACGTCTGAATATGATTATATTTGCATCTCAATTTTGATTAAAAGAATTTTTTGTTAGTCAATAAGTACTTGGCTTGATTTGTCACAGTGGGTCTTAAAAGATTGTACATGAAGCATCGATTATAAAATGAAGTTTAAAAATACATCTATTATTATTAGAGTAAAATTTCGTTCGTAACAAAAAAAGGAAACAAAAGGGAGAGAATGCTAGTTGATTATTACAGATAGTGTCAGATGTTCAAAAATCTTGGCGATAGTTCTTTAGTTTGGCACGTGATTCACGATGATAGATTTTCAAGCACAAATAATTTAAGATTATTGAAATAAAATAGCTATCA
This sequence comes from Trichogramma evanescens, assembly GCA_902732785.1. Classification (NCBI taxonomy): domain Eukaryota; kingdom Metazoa; phylum Arthropoda; class Insecta; order Hymenoptera; family Trichogrammatidae; genus Trichogramma; species Trichogramma evanescens. Next base: position 34,054 of record CACVKI010145413.1, on the reverse strand, counting down.
ATTATTTTCTTACATGCGAATTCGAGTCAACAGTATTGCTTTGCGAAAAATTGTATCGTACTTCTTACATTTACGAAGTGATAGTAAAGAATGTTAAGTTTTTTTTTAAAGTAAGTTTGTAAGTGCGCTTCGATTTGATGAAATCGCCGAAAAAAAGAATAAATACACGTGAATCCGTGCTTGATTTTTACGATCTTCAATACCATTTTAAATTGAAAACCAAGCTGATGCCAATGACCAATTCTTTTCTTAAGATTGAACTATCGTTATAATTATTTTGAGAAAATATAAGTACGAAATTTGATTATTACCTACTTCCTCGTTGTATCTAAAACCGTCGTTTTTTGAAAGCAATGGTTAGCATTCTAGTATAATTACTATGAATATGCGAGAAAAAAATACATGAAAGAAAAATATTAAATAAAAGTGCTTTAAGAGGGCAAACGATTCTCCAGATAGGACAAATCGAGATGAATTTGTGTTCTCAGATCTCACGCATTAATATATGTACGAGAATATTAGATAATACATACTAACAGCATAGCGCTGTATATAATTTTTAATTTAGTTGTTATGTATTTATTAATGAAATCGTGTGCGTACGAATTTGTTTGTTACGAATCAGTACGAGCGATGTATTTGATAATAATTTCGATTGTCTAACTTTATGGAAAACAATAGATTTATGTAATAGTTTTTAATTATATAAATTATTTTTTGTTTTTTTTTCTACATTGTTTTATTTTTTCTCCCTTCGTGTACGATAAAAAAAAGCTACATTGTTGAAAAAAATCAGTAGAGTAAAAAATCATTGTTCTTCTCTCTTTCATATAGCCACAATATTATTGTAGCCATCGATTTCTCAAATGCAATAACTGTGTGTAAAAAAATGTCAAAAAAGTTAAAGCATTGTTGTAGCCTGTAGAGTAATGTGGATATATACAAAAATGGAGGAATGACTCCCTTTATATATAAATATTATATATATACTAATGATAAGAGGTAACATTTCATTATAGAGACGTGACATAGCTCCAATATTAAAGCAAGTTTTGAACTTGAAAAACGATATTTTTTTTAACAAAAAAAATTGTACTTTTAAGATTCTTAAAGAATCGCTTTTAACAAGTTATCATTCATAAAAAAAAATTAACACGCACACTTCCGACACAATTACTTTTAAACCGATATATACCTTCGAATTGTTCGTTATCAAAATTATCCGAATATATTTGTGTGATTTGGTTGTGTCGCTTTTAAAGAATCATTGAATCGCACCTGCCTACTCGTTTGTAAAGAGATACACAAATTTTCAACCAGATTCTGAAATTCAGCAACTTCCATTGTAAAAAATAAGCACCAAAACTAAGATCAGAATTTCGACCAAATTATTGTTTACCTGTGTTCATTAAAGAAAAAAATAAGTGGATTAATCAAAATTACTAATACAATTGTAATTATTAAACATTTCAACAAGTGATCGATATAAACGCGTAATAATCACCCATCGGCCATTATGATTTTTTTCAATAATAAAAGTACTTATAAACGACGAGCAAAATATTTACATAATATAATAAACTGAAGCAAAGCGAAAAAAGTATGGTTGTAAATGTAAAACTTTTGAATTTGATTAATTGTAGAATCATGTTTGTCGCGAGGTTGCTCGATGTGTATAATTAGGCGATACATGTTATTAATTGCGATTCTAAAAGATGAGGATAAAAAAAATAATAATATTTAATAATAATATAAAGATGTCTGTGATGCGTGTTTGCGATTAAAAAAACAACAAAAAATCCATTACTAATTTTGATTATGCCCTAAAGCAGAACCAACATGATTTCTTACCAAAAAAAAAACATTCAACACTTGTAGAAAGTTTTAAAGGATTCCTTGTTGGAATCCGTTATAACGCATATGAATAATATATGATTTAAACATATCATTTGTTTTTCGATCTGGCTGACATTCTTTATTGTTTTCCACTTATATAAATATATTACAATACTTTTTTATTATTGAGTTAAAAAAATAAATAAATACTTTATTAAAAAAAAAGTTCAATATGAATACATATTATATTGAATATAAATTTATAATTCATTGCATTCGATTATTGCATTCCTTGATCCAACACCAACACATACAAACACATGACACGCAAATACATAAAAACACGCACTTGTGATTACGCGGTGGGAGGTGCAAGAAATGTCATATTTTCGTACGACACACAAAAAAATACAATCTCTCAAAAGTAAATCTTTCCGATCGTCAATTTCATTTCATCGAGACTCCATTTCTTTTGCAACTTACAAAAAAAAGCAACAACAATTTCTAGCTGAAGCGAATCTACCCGTTAATGTTAAGGATAAAAATTTATTTTTTAATAACGATGAAAAAAAAAATACAACAAAAAGTCCTGAATGAATATAAAAACGAACGATATTACACATAAGTGTACCGTACTGTGGAGCTCGAGAGAAAAGTCATACATGTAAAAATTGAATAAAAAACAAACAAATATTATAGGCAAAATCAAGGCAGACAGTCCCGACGGAGATGATATATTCGATGCACGAGTAAAATCGCTGAGCATATAAGATAATTGTGTGGGAATAACGATAAATATACATAATAATAAAATTTAATTGCATGGAAAACAGAACAAGTATATGAACTTCAATAAAATAGACGTCGATAATCAATGTTTTTTCTGTAGAATATATAACAACACCCCACGGTCGAAGCATTGTCGCATAATTTAATGCAATCAGCTATGGCAATTGTAATATTGGATTTTAACTGTAATATATCCATGTAAACGAAATTATTGATTTCAAATATTTACCTAGCATAAAAGTAAATCCAGTTAATGATAGATACAAAAAAAATATATTATATATAAATATATATGAAAAATATATAAATGAGATGAAATTTTTGGTACAATAAAACTTAACAAACAATAATCCATTGCTGTTTTGACTGTATATATATATCATTCAAATTCATTTTTTTATGCTTCAAAAATCAAAAATGATTTTTAATTTTTTTCATTTTCGTCTCATATAACGCTTCGACTGTGTATTTTCTGCGAATATTATTATTTTCTGCATTTTTATCGAAAAAAAATCACGCGTACGCAGATAACGATCGTTGATTGCAATGCACCTTTTTTTATCTGGATTCTGGGATCACGTGTGGAGGAGGGGCTAACCTTGGGTTTGTGTGTTTGAGTGTATGTGTGTACCGTGTACCATCCATGCATACTCAAGTACTACACTGCTCAGTACTTCTATTTATTTTCGTATCTGCCGACTGCCGAGAGATTGTGTGCGACGCGTTGGAATCTACACTACTTTGCACTTATCAATTTGTGCGAAAATTTTAATAAAAAATCAATTTCTTGATGAAAGTCTTTTAGACTTAGTTCTTTTATAATATTTCGCAAATAATTACAATTTCATTCCAAGTCTTTTTATTTTCTTACTCATATTGAAAGTATTGGTGGAAAAATTGTTCTGTTGAATTTAAAAAAAAAAAATTATATAATAACAACTCATTCATAAAAATATGGAAACAAAGGAAACAGTATTAGTGACTGGATTTGGTCTGTTTAGAGATTATGACGTTAATGCAAGTTGGGAAGCAGTAAAATTATTACCAGAATTATTTTCTAAATCTGAAATTTCATCAGAAATCAACTTGGTTATTGAGGAGATACCTGTTGCTTATCAAACCGTTGACAAAAAAGTTGAAGAGCTATATAAAAAACACAAACCATCTGTAAGCAAATACTTTGAATTTCAAACTTATGAATTATCATGATGTCTTGAATAAATAGAAGATTTGAAAAAAAATTTCAGGTAATTTTACATGTGGGTGTATCAAATATGGCAACTTGTTTGACAGTTGAGTGTCAAGCAAACAGTAAAGGCTATAATCATCCGGATATATACAATGAGTATCCAAATGAATGTGCGGATCATAAAATTTTAAAAACCAAATGTGACCCTCATAAAATTTGTGAAATTGTTAACAAAAATTCAACAGAAACAAATTGCACAGCGTGTACTTCAACCCGAGCAGGCAGATACTTATGCGAGTACATTTACTACAAATCACTCGAATTAGAGGAACCTCTTGTTTTGTTTGTTCATGTTCCAGAACTGAGTATATATTCCAGTGAAAAAACTGCACAAGGATTACTCGATGTCCTTATTCATTTAATTGAATGTGCAAGGTCTCAAAAGAAAGAATAATAGTTATTTCATTTACAAAAATTTCAAAAAATACTTGTATATTTACAATTGTACATTTTTAGTTAAATTATTAAAACTATTTTAATTATTGAAAAAAATTTTTAACTTTTACTCTGCTGCACCAGAATATTTCGTCCGGAGTGGCGATATATTTGCGTTCAATTCCTTTGAATATGGTTTTCGTAACATTTCAGAACAATGACTCAATTGTATCGCACACTCAGGATTCACATTTGGAGGTAATAAAGTAATCTCTCTGTCAAAAATTTGTGCTAAACCTTCTAATAATTCTAAGAATCCTAAAGTTAAAGCTGTCCGTCTCACTCGATTAAGCTCTTTATAGAAATTAGCTGTTTTTTCTGGTAATTTTCTAGCCTGACGTAAAATTTTTTGAATATCCGACTGTAGACCTGAATTTCTAATCCAAGATGGAGTATTTGCAGAGTAACTTCTTTTTTCCACAGGTCGTATTGGGAAAGTAAGGGCTTCAAAAGTTTTATCCTTAGCAAAAGAAATAGATCCCAAATTTCGAAGATTACCAAGCCATGGAACTACTTCACATCCATGCTCAAGTACAGTCAACATGAGATTAGACTTTTTTTTTGAATCTGCCCATGAGTAAATGAAACCATACCAATCAGCATTCAGTAAACACAATGCTGCCATATTCTCGACCTAAAGTTTTCAATAGATAATTTAGTTTGAATATTCAAATCTTCATTGGTTATTAATAGTAGTACCTTTAAGGCTCCATGGAGTAAAACACAGAACGAAGGTTCTTTTCCTTCATCGATTACTTCTTCAATTTCATCATCTTCGTCTAAGACAGCTATTCCTTGCATGCTTGAATTCTTTTCTGTTGGCATGGGTAAAATTAAATGTCTGGAGGTAGCACCTGGATTTCCAACATCTGCTATTGGTATGAATCCACATATTTCAATATTTTTAGAGATCATTAAAGAAGGCACTACTTCAAAATCTGTTTTTTTTGTTTGAGGCTAAAAATATATCACAAATGAAAATAAATTTTTGCAATATGAAAATAATCTTATGCTATGACTTACAAGTGGAACCGGTGATAAGAAAATACGTGATCCAAGATTACCAAACTTCAAATACCCCTTAAATGTAGTAAAATTTGTCTCTGATAATTTTTTAAAACAATTGGAAACAGATGCCTTTGACAAGGATCCTTCAGGTGCCAAAACCATTCCATCTGAACCAACTAAGTCAACTAATTTTTGATAAAGCTGCATGTTGCTTACAAAAGTTGGGTCTAAAAATAATTTATCATGAATCAACTGATAAAACAATATGAATCTACCAAAACTATTTACCTGTTGGATTTGTTAAGCATACAACTGACAGTCTTGCTGGAAATGGGAAAGGCACAGGGAAGGGTATTCCTCCCTCTCGAGGGAAGTTCATTGAAAGTAAGGACTCTCGCAAGGACATCGGTCCAACACCAGGATTTCCATCTGTGACCAAGATTACTTGGCAAGGCGTACAGCTACCCCACTCGGATATCACTAAGGTTTTTACTCCATGGAGAGCTGTTTCGATGCTGGTCTTGTCACACTCTTCGATATTTTGCAATTTACTCCTAATCAATTCATAGTCTCTTGTAAATGGGCACAGTATCTCATACATTGATGAAAACGTCATCTGAAAATTATTAAATAATAAATAAAAATATATATCTGAGCCAGTCATAACTGAATTAACCATTAGTACATACTAATGCAACGAATTCAAGCTTAGAATTGTTTTGTAGATAGTGTAAAATAGTATTAATTCCTTGAAGAGCTAAGTGATGCCTGGTGAGCTGCTCCCCGGGTATTCCTTCATAAGCTGTTGTTCCAACAACCACTCTTCTCATAGACAAGGAAACATCCAAAGCTATGACCGTAGGCATGTTTGTTTTCTTAATTTAACAACGTTTTTGATAAATTAGTCAAAATAAGTAAAATCAATCAAAATTCTTCAAGAGGTTATTCAGAACAACATAATCAGCCGGTTTTAAATTATCAGAGAAACCAAATGTGGCTGCAAATAAAGAATGAATGAAAAATTGGGAAACTAATATGTTGAGTTTTCTTTTTTTTTCCCGATGTTTTTCACTGATGAAGAATCGTCAACAAAGATGACGATGTAACATGCTTTCATGTACACAGGAAGGCCGACAGATCTTGCGCTATGCAGCATGCCGCATTCCATCTGTCAAATTGCGGTACGCCCTCTGTATTTTTGACAGAAGGTATAAACATTGAAATTTCTTTTTGAAACGAATTGTTTAATTTTAAGTACTAATGAAATTTTATTTTTTCATCCGTATTTTATGCTGTTTATACAAATTTTATGATACATTTGTATTATTTATACAAGTCTTTTTTTACAAAATGAAACAATAATATACATTGTTTTGTATAAAAGATAACGATAAATAATATTTTTCTAAGACTATACAAAATTATCAAACATTACAGGTTTAGTGAATGTTATTTTGTAATAAACAATTTTTTTTCAACTATTCTTGCAAGTAGAAAATATCAAATATAAAAACATGTTAGAATTCTAATTTAATTGTAAGACTGTTGTTTCAATCTCTTAAAAATTACTTCACAACTCAATAATTCATGCATATATGTACAGTATTAAATAATCATAGAAATGTTATTATTTTCTCCAGTATTGAGCAAATTTATGAAGCTGTTCAACTAAAGCTGGCATTACAGCACTCACAGATAAATCTATGAGATTTTGAACATAATGTACAGCTTCTTCGTCACTTAGATCTAGACGCAGCTTATCTTGAACTTTCTTTACAGTCTTATCAGGCTCCAATGCAATATCTGGTACACTGGCATCCACCATAAGAGAAAACAAATTCAATATTAGATTTGCATGTCTACGCAGGTAAAGGAAGGCTGTGTAACACTGTTTTTGAAATCCATAGTAATGTTCTGATCCAACTCCACCCATTGCTTCTACCATTTCTTTGCTGAGTTTCATCGGAGGTGGTAAAGGTTTTGGATCTCGTCCTAGGATATATCCAAAATCTATGTGAAATAGTTTTCCAGAAGTTGTAAGAAGTAAATTATCCAAATGCCTATCTCCTACTGCTAACACATATGTTATAATGCAATAACCAGCACAACTTCTAATGTAACTATCCATAACTTTTGGATCGACCCCATAAGGTCCTGTTTGACAAGGATGATGTTTACGGAAGAAGTTTAAAATTGATCCTTCAGTGGCCAACACTTCAGCTACAGTAGTAGATTCAATAAACTGTACAAAACCATGTTTAGTACTTGTTGCAAGAACTCTGTATGGAGTTAATTTTAAATCTAAATTTTCACGCCGTAACAATTTATCCATCAAGGCTATTGTTTGTAAGATAAGCTGATCTTGACGCAGGTCATCTCCATATTTGAAGATAGCAATGTATTCTGTATTCCCAGTAGTCAAAAATGTTAACTTTGAAGGCATTAAAGCTGATTTAAATAAACTAGCTTTTTCAGAAACAATGCCTTTAATTGAAATATCTGGATCCAGTGGAAAAGGTATGGCTTCAAAGTTTTCAAAATTAATTTTGAAAAAGGCATCTGCATCTGCTAACAAAGATCTCAATCTTTCTGTCTTTCTCTTACGGTTCCCACTCTCTCGTGCAACAGTTTTAACAAGAGATACCAATTGATCAATGAACATTTTTTGTCTAGTTAAGAAAGCCTTCCTCTTTTGCCAAATATGATTACCAGAAGAAAGAGCATTCAAGAACATATTCATAACTGTGAGATACATTTCTTTAACTTTAGTATCTTGTTTAACAGTAATCACTGGATCTAATTGATCTTCACACTCAATGGATAAGTACCAAAATAGGTAGTTAGCCAAAGTTGAATTTTCACAAGCTCTTGCTACCAAAAAACTAGCTAAATTTGTCTCACTGTATTGAGATAATATAATATTATTCTGTTCAGATTCAGTAGAAGACATAGATGCAGAAGAAGAAAGATTATTCATGAGAAGATCTTTGCCAGACTTATCACATTGTTCTGGAGTTACTTTAGTTTTATCAAAATTCTTGCTTATAGCTTTAATACTATCAAAGTTTTCATACTTCAATGCTTGCACTAATTGTAAAAAGTACAACATAAGGTCATCATCTGGCGCATGACTTAAACGTCCTATGGCATATCTTCTGATACTTGGATGAGTGAAAGCAGGGCCTAACAATTCTAAGGCATCTTCAGGATCGGGTGGTGCCCAACGAGTCAACATTTCTAAAGCTTGCCTCTCTTCTACAAAAACTTTCCAATTTACACATTTTACAAATTTTGTCAAAGCTTTCTTCTGTGTGGTCAAATAAAACCTGAATTTCCATATCAAGTCTTGCTCTTCAGTTGTAAGAGCAGTAGTTGGAGGATAAGCTAAAATTACATTCAAAGCATCTCTCACACCAGAAGTAGGTTTCAAGTCTCTTGTCATTCCAGTGCTTCTTAAACTTCTTGCTAATTTATGATGTTTAGCCTCTACTAAATTTTCTTGCAGTATCTCATGATCCGGTAGAGTGACAATATCTGATTGAGATCTATGTTGAATGACTTCATCGCCGTCTTTTTCATAGTAAACAATGGCATAAGGTTTGCTATTAATCACCACCTCTGGAAACTCCAACATTAGATACAAATGGTCTGAAGCCCTTTTCTCGTGCTCATTAACCAACTCTATTTCTCTAAAAGTTAATCTGTCTAGCCAATCTATCTTATTGATTTGACCATTTCTGTGCTTCTTTGCAAGCTTGGCCAGCCTTTGCATTTGATCTTTGCCATTGTCAGGAGTTTTTCCTGGTGTCGTAGATGGAAAATTTCCATCTGCTTCCACACCGGGCCAGACTTTCAAATCCAATATGCCTTGTCGAAAGATACCATGCTTACCGAATAGACTTATAGTACTACCTCCGACTGGTATCTTTCTCATGGGACCTGCACAATCGTACAGGTTGATGCAGAGCTGAGCTGTTCGAGGCAAATCCGAGTACGAAATTGGCAATGTGATCCATTGATTCCAATTCCATCTCGAAGCAAAGTGTTTGTAGGCCGTAAAAACTGGCAATGCTAGAGCTCGGCCGTTGTCAAAGACTTGAAAAGAAGCCATCAAATCTCCCTTGCCATTGCTAGAGTCGAACAATCCAGAGTACTTCAACAGAGGATCGGTCAGCAACTTCTCGTACTCCGGCCGAATACTTTTACCTTCCAGATTTCCGATTTTAATCTGTATTTTGGTCTCCAAGGAGCAACTGTATATGTAACAAAACTTATCGCTCTGGCTCTCCATGATTGCTGTTTGTCCCTTATAACCTCGAGCAAATTAATTATGGCATGTTTAACGAACACTTATATCGCACTGACGCAGTAACGGCGCCCGAATAACGAAGCGTTTGTAGCCTCGAATTAACGCGAGTTATGATCCTGCGACAGATATACAAAAACAACGAGTCGACAGATCGGAGCAATAGTCAGCTGGCTATTATTTTGATACGCCAGCTGTTGGCGTGTCAACAAGTCTCTCTGGTGCAGACGCCATTTTGAATATTTAAACTCGCACTGTCAGTATTAATAAAACTTTTCCGGGGAAATTTCAGATGCAACGCGTGAGAAATCTTCTGAAGTGTGATGAAAACGTTCCCTCTTTACAAATGAAATAAACAAACATTTTTTTCCGATTTAATTTTTTGCATATGCTGAGTGTCAACATTTTAATTAATGATAATGTAATTATTAGGTATCGCAGGACCGAGCAAACTTTTATGAATACAATGAAGCATAAAAGTTTATTTTCTAATATAAAGTATTTATATAAATGAATATAAATTGCAAATGTGATAAAGATATCGTCATTTATCACGTTACTCATACGGCAATATCGAAGCCGAGCGCGCGTAGCGGACTTTAACGACATCTGCGGCGCATCCGCAGTGCAGTTTCGCTCTCGGTATGCTAAATGCAGTCTCAATTCTCAAACAAACGTGCCTAGAATCTAGCAGACGAATTTACGTTTGTGTGTCGCACTTGTTCTCGTAAAAAGTGAGGCTAAATTTTTCGTTCTGTTTACGTTTTTCTATTATTATATCATTATATTCATTTATTAAAAAACAAAAACCACTCGACCGAAACTCATGTCGAGTGGACACACAGTGCAATAATGTTACGCTCATTGTTAACGTTGCAACGCTCGATTCGACGCACCGGAACGACGTTCGTTCGTCATTTGAACGAAGACCGCGTGAAGCGATCCTTTCAATATCGCATACAGACGCATTTTGAAGAAATTTTAAAAAAACAGCCAGAAAAGAATGAAGCTTTGTCGACGAGAATCGACCACCTTATGACGGACAACAAACCGGCTCCACGGCCGGAAAATTTCTATCAAGAATATCAGCAATGTCAAGTGGCTCTGGCGAATTTTAAAGAAATTCGTGATAATATCGTTATACAAGAAAAACTTATTAACATGGATTACAAACTTTCTAATATATTGATTCACTTGAAACCGTATGAAATATTTAAATTTCTTGCATCTCTCAGTAGTTTATCCAGATTGGAATTGACGACCATGGGATTTTATGAAAAAGCTATAGCAATTTTGATTCAGTTAGCAATGTCTGGTACACTGAATAATCATGAACTCGTTCAGCTGTTGTATTTTGTTTCCTTGAAAAGTCATAACAAGGAACAGATTGAAAATCTAAAGCCGTTCTTACCAGATATCGATGATCTCTGTTTAATGGAAAAGTGTATAGTGGCTTGGATAATGCAAAAATCATCAATCAAGTTGCATCTAAGACAAGCTAAAATGTTGGAAAAAGTTGTCGAAGAAGACTTTAAAAGTATCATTGATGATCCTCAATTATTTGTTCCAATATGCAAGAGTGTTATTATAAGTGAGGCAAGCGATAGTTTATGTTTGAAGAAATTGAGTGATGCTATTTTGACATCAAACAAAGAAACAAACAACTTGAATTTTGGTGCTGTAGCTCACACTTTAGCTCTGTACGCTGACGCTTTAATTATGGACTCAAAAGTTGTTGATTTACTTGTCAAAAAGGGTGTAAAAGCAATTCAAGATGATTTCAAAACAAATAAAAATATGTTGCAAATTTCTGATGTAAATACATTTTTATGGAGTTTGAGTCACCTAGGAACAATTTTGTCATTGAATGAAAAATTGATTGTGAGATGTTTTGTTGAACACAGATGGACAGAATACACATCAAAAGATAATCTTGGACTGTTAGTTGATAGTATGCTAAGTTTAAATATGCTTAGGTGTTGGAGCACAAAGGTAAGATATGCTTTTTTTTAAAAATGTTAAAAATCTGATTATACAGTGCAGTATTTTCTTCTATTACTCTCTAAATTTAGTTAAAATAAAAAAGCAATTCTTGCAAGTTAGATTTTATTAATTTTTTCTTATTTGAAATGAAATGGATTTGTTCCATTTCTTCTAAGAGTAACATAATATCTAATTTCATATGTCAAACGATTGTTTTTTACAAAGACTTTATTTTTTATCCAGCTATTGAAAATTTGTTTATCAGAAAACTTATTCTCGCCAGTCATTAGGAGATCATACCATTGGAAAATACAAACGAAGCTTCAGTTACTGATAGCACAAATCTCTCTTGAAATGAAGATGAGAGTGCCAAAGTATCTTGTAAAGCCCTTGAAAGTTGGTTACAAAATTTCGGATCGCTTAGAAATTGTAAAAAATGTAGCGAATATGCTTGTGGCAAAGGGACTGATCAGTCAGATGATAATCGAGTGCCCTGTCAAAGCGATTGTTATTCCCGGTGTGACGCTGATCACCGAAAAAGAGTGCGTATCAAGCAATGGATTTCTTTTTTGAAATACTTTCTACAGTCACCTATATAGAAAAGCAGCTAATTTTTTTATTTTTCCCGTAGAATTTATCACATCGATGTATTGGATAATTCAACCTGTTTAAAAAACACATTTATGCCTCACGGATTGATGAGTTTAAAATTGCGACTTTTGTCGCGCTTGAGACTGAGACAAATTATGGTACGTTTCTGAAGCATCAATAATATAAGTACAAGAAGTGGAGTATAATTAAAAAAAAAATTCTTCTTTCTTTTAGATCAAAGCAGATGTTTTTAATTCGGATAGCCAAATCGTTGAAAGAGACATCGAAGATATTATAATGCTCAACGTAAAGCATGGATCAGCTTTGAACGTCAAGCATTTAATAAGCTTCGAAGTATGATAAAAGATGATTCCACGATATTAATGTTTTTGTAAATTTGTTTTTTTTTATAAAGCGACAATTGTAGATAATATATAGATAGAATCGTTAAATCGTTTAAAAAACCGTCTTACTTTTTTCACACGTCTTTACAAACCCAAAATTTCCCGCTACGCGTCAGATCGCGAACTCCCCCGCACATTCTGCAAGCTGCGATCAGTATGAAATCTTATCTGCAGAAATACAAAATAGCGCTCGCTCGGGGGGTTATGTTTTGAAGTACTGCAACACTTGCGTAAAAGCTTGACTACGTGTTACTTGTCAAACGATCAATGGTATATAAATAATCGGGTTTTATCAGTGAATGGTCATGGCACGGGATTCTTCAACGGTTTCTTGCGATCGAACGGTTTGAGTGTCTGTAAAAAAAAAGTCGTGAAAATGATTACGGCCTACTATTTCACCGAGTTTCTCGACATCGGCCAGTTGCTTTTGTCGGTGCTGTTGACTCTGTTCGTTTTCATACCGTCGCTTGTGGCGATATACTTAAAAATCAAATTCATATTCAGAAGACGAAAGGGAAATAACAACGAGATATCGGTTGGCATATTTCATCCGTACTGCAATGCTGGTGGCGGCGGTGAAAGAGTTTTGTGGGCTGGTGTAAAAGCTCTGCAGTCCAAGTACGAAAATGTGAAGATATACATCTACACGGGGGATCTTGATGCCGACCACGGAAAAATCGTTGGCAACGCGGAGAAGATTTTCAACATCAAAGTAGAAAATGTTAATTTTGTGTACTTATTCCAAAGAAAGTGGGTCGAAAGTGATAGGTACCCTTACTTTACTCTACTGGGTCAGAGCTTGGGATCTGTGTGGCTGGGCTATGAAGCTTTATGTAAATTTCAACCAGATATTTATATTGACACCATGGGTTACGCCTTCACTTATCCTTTGTTCAGGTACATCGGAGGTTGCAAAGTAGCTAGTTATACACATTATCCAACAATATCAACAGATATGTTAAAACATGTATATCGTAGAAAAACTAGACATAACAATCGCAGAGTGATAGCAAGAAATCCATTTTTGACAGCTGGCAAAATATTGTATTACAAAATATTTGCCTTCTTGTACGGTATTGTTGGTAGAACAGCTGACATCATAATGGTCAATTCCACTTGGACTGAAGATCATATTAACTCACTTTGGAAATGTCCACTACGTACCTTTAAAATTTATCCTCCTTGTAACATTGAGGAATTAGTCAGTTTACCACTATTAACTGAAGAGGAAAAAAATAATATGATTCGTATAATTTCAGTTGGCCAATTCAGGCCTGAAAAGAATCATCCTCTCTTACTTCGAGCCTTATTCGAACTTAGATCCATGGTAAAAGAAGAAGTTTGGAAAAACATTCGCTTAGTATTAATAGGATCCACAAGAAATCAAGAAGATGAAGTCAGAGTTAAAGATATGATTGACTTATCAAAACATTTAGCCTTAGATGAAAATGTTGAGTTTCAATTAAATGTTCCTCACGATGAACTTATGACTGCTTTTCAGCAGGCAACCATTGGGTTGCATGCTATGTGGAATGAACATTTTGGTATAGGTGTGGTGGAATGCATGGCTGCTGGTCTGATAATGGTAGCCCATGCTTCTGGTGGTCCAAGAACAGATATTATTACAGAGCAGCCCACATCTTTGAATGGATTTTTGGCACAAGAACCAGAAGAGTATGCTCGAATCATGGCTCACATTATTCAGATGAGTGCTAATGAAAAAGATACCATTAGAAATGCAGCTCGAGCTTCAGTGCAAAGATTTTCAACAGAAAATTTTGAGAAAGAGTTTGTGAGGACTTTAGATCCGTTATTTAATCCATTATTTAACCGTAACATAAAAAATGAGTGAAAAATGACTTGAATGAGTGAAAGAGTGTGATGCATAAAGTTTTATATAAATTTTATTCTATAAATTATATGTATAGTTAAAAGTTATTGATTCCTGAAGCTCAGTCAAACTAGTTTTAGATATTCGTTTTTAATAAAAACTGTTCATGCAACCAAATTAAAAAAAAATATACCTCATTTTTTCATTAAAATAGTGTCTATTCCCATGATATTTATTGAATTTTCATTTTAATATTTTCAGAACTTCATCTTCACTTATCTTTCCAATGTTCGTTTTTTAATTATAAATCAGTATAATTTCAATTTTAATTTAATCAAATTTTTCCTCTCGTCTGACTCGAAAGATTTCAAATGAAGCGCCAATGGCACGTGCACAATGCGCATTCGAACCTCAAACCTAGCTAGTGTATTTCTGGATTGTTTCAGTGACGTCCGCATACAATAACTAAGCATTTTCCTCGTGCATTGCATATAGCGTTGGTTATAGACTATATATAGGGCCCGGTGGCGCTTTTTCGCCTGGTATTAAGGCGAGCTCCAATCAAAGTAAGTAATACACATACACATAGTCAAATAGAAGCAGACACGAACTGCATACAAAACGCGAGTTGGTTACAAACAGTGCGAGCACGAGGCTTGTAATTTTTTCAATTCAATATACTTCAAAATGATGGATCAAATACTGCAATTTCTTGAACCTCTGAAATATTCAGTTGTCGCATTGCCGCTATCATTGGTAGTTTATTACAAAGTGTATCAACACATGAAAAAAGAATGGATTAAACAATACGCAGGAAAATCTGAAAAATGTGCATCATCTGTAAGTGTTTCTAAGTGATAACGTTTTACAAAAGTAGTGGTGAATGTAAAGGTGGATAAAATATTTAAAATTAGTTCGAATCAGATAGTGTCAAAGAGTGTCATTGCAAACACCTTATATATTTTACTTAATTTATGATATCTTTTTAATTATCGAATCACTATGTATTGTCTACACTTTTACTACTCACCTAAAAAATTACTCAAATGCTGCATCTGTGTAATCAAATTAGTAAACGTAGTACATGTTGAGCTTGAAATTGGTATAATACTTAATAACGTACAAATTTTTAAATTTCAGGATAAACCTGTGGATACATCTTATAGTAACTTATCAGAGCACTCAAGTGATTTTGACACAGACGACGATTCAGATATGGATCATGAAAATTATTCTAAACTGGTCTTAGTTATCAGAAATGACTTGAAAATGGGCAAAGGCAAGGTTGCAGCACAATGCGGTCATGCATCTGTTGGTGCATACAGATTAGCTGTAAAACGTCCAAATGTTCTCAAAGCATGGGAAGCCTGTGGGCAAACAAAAATCACACTGAAAGTGAGTTTCTTTTCATATTATGATATTAGATGTATTTAAAAAGTATGTATGATACTAATGGATTTAACTTTTTACAGTGTGACTCTGAGGAACAAATGATGGAACTCCATCAAACAGCTAAAGCAATTGGACTGATATCTCATGTTGTTCGTGATGCGGGTCAAACACAAGTGGCACCTGGCAGTAAAACTGTTTGTGCTATTGGACCTGGACCAGCTGACCAAATTGATCAAATCACAGGCCATTTAAAACTTTACTAAAGTATGATGAAGACTTCTATAGAAACTAAGGTTTCTAGACAAACAACTATCTCACCATTGCCAATTTTTAATCATCTAAGTATTGTTTAATAATAGATAAATCAAAATAATGTACAAAGAATCTATGTTGCGATAAAACATAAACTTCATAAATTATGAATGTACAAATTTGTACATAAACCATGCAAAGCGTTATGATAAATGAAAAAGTAAGAAAATAAATGTCGTTATTTTTTATCAAATTCATGAATCAGACTTTATTGAGGATTCAAAAATGAACTATAAGCTCATTTTTTACTTACATTTCTATTGATACCTCTTACATCAAACGTCTCTGGCTCAATAAAATTACAATACATTTCAACTAAAACATTGCGGACGGCACGTGTTACAAATGTACAAGTTGATTTAATACAAGTTATTTATTACAAAAAGATGATTCGATTCCTCGCATATGTAAACTATCGGTTGCAAGAAATTTGCTATTTTTTTTTTCCAACACCACAGTCGTACATCACTTTCACACAAAGATGTGATTGCAAGTATTCAAATGTTACTATCTTTATTCGTACTCATTGCTATGCAAAAATTATTATTTTTTTTTTTATCAAAAAAAATCATTTAACTAACTTTTGTAATCCAAAATATCACAATTTCACAATTTATAAAACTATAATCCAAATTATTAATTTCAATCGTTCTCTACTACATACATTTTTATCATTTTCTCACTATATGTACAACAATTGAATTATACTCGAATCCATCGGTATTTAATATCTAAATTAAAAATTCTCATAACGGAGGCGGCGGCGCCTTCCTCCTGATCTTGTTCGAGCCACTGGTCTGGCTGCACTGCGAGCCGGTGATGGACCTGCCGTCGCCCTCGTCCCTCTTGTGGAACTCCTGCTCGGTCTGCAGCCAATTGGTCGTCTGGCTGTGGCCGACGACGATGTTGTTCCTCACCATGATCGCGGCGGTGGCGGCCTCCTCATCGCCGCAGGCCGCGCCGAGGCCGTCCTCGCCCAGCAGCTTGGACAGCGACGGCGCCAGACCGAGGCCGAGATTGCGCTCGTGATAGACGTCGGAGATGCTCGGCGTCAGGTCCCTCGTGCGACTGGTCAAGCTGCGACGGGACTGCGTCCGCGTCTGCTGTCCCGTGGCTGCGTCGTTGTTACCGTTGATCGCCTGCTGACTCGGCGGCGCGTGGTGCAGCTCGACCACGGTCTTCATGGAGCAGCCACCACCGGCACCACCACCCGAGGCCTCGTCGAGCAGCATCATCTTCTTCTTCCTCGCGGCTTTGCGCTTGGGCGCCGTGGAGGCCGCGACGCTACCGCTGCCCTGAGTGCTGCTGCTACCGGAAGTGGCGCCGGTTTTCTTCGAGCTTCCGCTGCTGCAGCTGCTCAGCTCCGAGCGTATGCTCAACCTCGAGGGCAAGATCGGCAGCTGATAATGATGATTATGATGCCTACGTAGAACAGTATTGTGGCCTAGATTCGAGTCCCAGTCCGTTACCGATCCGCTGGAGCTCGAACCCGGCCGCGTCGAGCCGGAAGTTGGGGCGGCCTTGCTGTCGGGAAACAGGTTGCGCAGTCTCGCGGGCGGCGGATGTTCCGCGCTCAGCACCGACGGCGATGCGTACGTATCGTTGTCGTTCGCTAAAATAAAACAAAATTTCCCCCATTTATCGTCATTCTTCAATTATTTTTATTCGTAACAACTTCAGTATATAAACTTACGATGCGCTGTTTGTAAATTCAGACGCGACAGCGACAGACTCGGCGTCGTCTCCATGGTCTTGCCGTCGGGCTCGCCACGTGCGCGTACGTAGCAGGCGAAGGCCCCACCGAGACGCACCCGGTCCAGACGATGATCGCTTTTGGCTGCCGCTGCCGCAGCCGCGGCCGTCGACGAGGACAGACTCTCCATGGAACTGCTCGAGTCGAGGCTCAGACTCTTTGGCGCTTCTTGCGTATCTGCAGCAATTAAAGAAAAATCATTACGTATTTATACCGATACATACCGATCTTAATGCGGCTTACGATAAAACTCACCGAAAAGAGCCAAGAGCGCCTGAAGGGCGAACTGCACCGAACGCCTCGACACCATCTTTCCAGTCCTCAAGCCCACCTCGAGCTGACCGACCTCCATCAGATCGAAACCCAGACTGGCGAAGAGCTCGTGCGAGCCGGGCGTCCTCCAGACCCGCACGGGCAGCTTGATCTCCTGTCCCTCGCTGGCGCAACTGGCCCTCCTCATGGCCGCGATCACGTCCTCCGCCGCCTCGGGCGACTGCAGCAGCTCCACCAGGGCGTGCAGCGACGCCTGCCCCAGACCCAGCAGAGCCTGCAGACTGGCGCTGCACCTCGTGAGCCGCTCCTCGGGATCGCTCTGGGGGAAGAACACCGAGGGCCTGATACCGTTGCCGGCCGGCTCGAATCTGAAGCCCACCGACATGAGCAGCTCGCGCCAGCCCTGGGCGCCGCCCACCTTGTTCTCGATGCTCTTCTGCGTCGTGTACATGGCGTTCTTCTGGCCGCAGTTGATGCGCTGCAGCGACTTCTCCACGAGGTGCAGCGTGACGCGGAGCGCGTCGCGACACTCCTCGGGGCCGCTGCGCAGCAGCTCGGCCAGCGCCTGGCCCATCAGCGCCACCTTGTTGGACAGACGAGTGTCGCCGCCCAGGAGCAGCCAGCCGGCCCAGTTGACGGGCCGGGCGAAGTGCCGGGTGTGCTGCACGGTCTGCATGGCCTCGGCGAGGGCGCGCGAGGCACGCTGACCCTGCAGCATGGCGCTGTAGAAGGCCCGCAGCAGTATGCTGCTGGCCGTGGAGGGCACCGGCCACATGCCGACGAGGACGCACTGGGCACCGGCGAGCAGGAACGACCTGGCGAGACGCTCGACGCCCCGCGCGTCCAGCGAGTCGTGGCTCCAGTGGCTGCAGGAGACGACGACGAGGCGCGCGGTGATCTTGGGCAGGTCGCGCCACGGATCGATCAGGTACTCGGGATCGTCGCCGGGTTCGTCGCACTGCTCCGGCGAGAGGCCCAGCGCCGGCGAGGAGCCGAAGAAGGCCGGCACCGTCAGGTGGACGCACTCGGCGTCCGACAGGTCGCGCAGCAGGGCCGATCGAGTGGCTTCGTTTCCTGCGCGCACATTTCATCGTGCGAATAATGTATCGTGCAAAATTGAGATAAGTGTAATGTTTTTTTTTTTTTTTTTGTATACATACCGACTAGAGGCCTCGTCTCCAGGAGCTCGGCCACGATGCCGGCCTCGGTCTCGGCCGACGCCACGGACTCGCTCCAGCCGTGCTCGTCGCGCACCTTCTCCGGCAGCAGCGGATTGCCGACCACGAGCGCGGCTATGGTCGAAGCCGCGTTTCCACTGCCGCTGTCGTTGTTGTTGTTGTTGTTGTTGCCGTTCTCGGTGGTGGTGGTCAGCGCGGGCGCACGCGCCGACGAGGAGCGACGCTTCAGAGCGCCCAGCGCCGGCACGACCAGCAGCGAGAATCGCTCGCACAGATACTCCTCGCCTGCGAGTGCATGAAAACAAAAAAAGAATGAAAGAAAGTTGCGTGAGTTTTGTTTTTGAAAATTGACTTGAGAAATAATGGATTTATTTATACTAATATAGTTTTATCCCTACTTTTACTCAATTACTCTAACGTTAAAGGAACCTTTAATGTTTCATGGCTTCGAAAGCGTTCCAAAAAACTATACAGATCGTAAGCGCTCGAATTTTACGCCGTGAAACATTGTATGCAAGTTCCGACGCGAAAACTAATAGCCGCTCTTTTTGTCAGTTACGCGGCGCATGTCGATGCAGACGACGCGACGGGTCGTTCTGTTGAAAAAGGAGTTCTTGGTGAGCTGCAGCGTCTCCCTCAACGACTTGATGCAATTGCGACCCGAAGAAGCGGAGAAACATATCAAATATTGGGACCAAAACGAGTACGGGTACACGTTCTTACGCTGCCCGATGGCCGAATCGTCGAGTGTGAAGACTTGTGTTCAGCGCCTGCTAGAATTAATGATTACGAGATTTTTTCGTCGATGGGCGCTAGATACCTTCTTGGAGCTGACGCGCTACCGGCTGCCGATTCTCTGCTGTGAAATGATCATCGAGAAGCTGATGATAGAAGATTTATGTCACGTTTGCTTGGCGGCTGAGGATCAAAGCCATAAAAACCGTAAAAATTATGTAATATCGAGTGCATTAGAGTGTAACAACAAAAGACCAGTTAGGGCTAGGAAAGCTCCCCGAATGCTACAAATTCAGTGGTGAAGATTATACAAGTTCTTTTTGACTCCTGTTATTAAATTAATAAATGAGCGAAAGAGAGAATTATTTTTTCCATATTTCGATTGCGATAAGCATATTTGCAGTACTTTCTAATATCAAGTGTTAATTAAAGTTCTTGATTCTCCAAACGATTCAAATGAATAAATTAAAAAAAACAACAGTTTCGATTTTCTCATTGAAAAACTCTCATCCTTACTAAGATAAGAAAAGTCAATGGGCGAATACGCAAGGTCCTTTACTGAAGTATAATTAAAATATTCATTCCTTTCATAATCGTTTTTTCTAATAAATTGCATAGAGAACAAGTACGTGCAGAGATGAATCTTTTAATGTCTGAACGTATTACATGCGGAATATACAAAAAAAAATTCACGCAAACAGCAACAGATAAGAAATTTGAATATTGTTGTCTTGAAAATGACTGTAGAACGGGAAATTAAGAAAATGTTTCCAAGAGTTTTTCGCCTATATGAATTTTTTGAGTTCTCGAGTTTCTCGTTATTCAATCATATTTTACGAAGATTTCTTTAAATTTGCCCTTAAAAATAACAAAATCTGACCCTACTGAAAGCAGGCTAGGCAGTAGGCTTGAATTGTAGACTTGTATCCTACTTGAGTGACGAATTTAGCGTAAGATGTATTCGACTGCAAATATAATATCAAGCGACGGTTAACGATTTCCAAAAAGTCACATTTTGCTTTGTAGTCGGATGCGATATGTTTACGTTTTGACTACGACTCGGCTCGGGACTCGGGAGTCGAGTCAAGGCGCCGACAAGTAGAAGTCAGTTACACGCTGCACGCCTGCACGTCGAGTCGTTCAATTCACACGTCTTATAACGTCTTCGCAGC
The DNA here is from genome assembly GCA_902732785.1 of Trichogramma evanescens. Taxonomy (NCBI): domain Eukaryota; kingdom Metazoa; phylum Arthropoda; class Insecta; order Hymenoptera; family Trichogrammatidae; genus Trichogramma; species Trichogramma evanescens. The sequence continues at coordinate 12,807 of CACVKI010145413.1, read as the reverse complement.
GCAGACAAAGAAATATCTCGCATCGACCGCTGCAAGTGATTCTTGTGAAAAGAATAACATTTTTTTATTTACTGGTTATATAGTAATAATAACGTATATATTAGCGGATGTGTTTGTGCGAGTGTGCTAGACGATGGCCGAAAACGACCGAAACTGTTTGAAAAAATTGCAAACTTTGCGAGCAAAGATCAATTGGGAGGTCAAAAAAAAACGAAAGAAATTTTTTCTCAAACTTCAGTCTTTAGTTGAAAATTGGAGGGGTCAACTTCCGAATCTTCGGGAAACTTTTCAAGAGAAAGAAATCGATTGGATTCTTACGAAATCCGTAAAAACCGATGACGACCAGAACAAGTCAATATCGCTCATCGATTTTGTAATCAAGACGGGTTACAAGAACGAGCCCGACATCGATGTAGACGGCAAGCCATCGTTGCATCGCACCACGCCGTTACATCATGCGGTTAGACGCGGTAACTACACCGCGGTAGGTATTCTTTTTAAAATATACGACAGGTTCGACGTGAACTACACCGACGAATTTGGATTGACGCATTTTCATGCCGCCTGCATGTCCGGCTTGGACGACGTCGTCGAGAGATTTCTCGAACTCGGCCAGGTTGATCCCAATTGCCTCGTGCCAGAAATAGGTGATCCTCCGCTACACTTGGCTGTGACAGGCGGACATAAAAAGGTGGTTGAATCACTATTGAGAAACGGCGCCAATCCCAATTTAACCGATGAAGAAGGATCGACAGCTCTGCACATCATTTGCCAGAGAGAAAACGAAGACGATGATTTAATGAAGATATTCTTCGAAATCAACAGCGACATCCGGCAGACGATACAGGTCGATGCCCGGGACAAGTTGGGTAATACGCCATTGCACTTGGCTTCGCGGCTATTCGTCAATATAAACATAGCCGAATTATTGTTGAGAAACGGCGCCGATCCGACCTTGGCCGGTGAAGAAGGATTGACTCCTCTCCACATTTGTGCCATGAGGCACCACAATAGAAGCTTCGCGGAGTTATTCTTCGACATGAAAGACGAGATCCAGCAGACGGTGCAGATCGATGCTCTAGACAATTTGGGCCGGACACCGTTACAATTAGCCGTGGTGAATCTCACTTCGAATGTAGTCGATGTACTCTTGGATCGTGGCGCTGATTTGTCTGCATTCGTATTCCCAACCGAGAGACATTTCGATGAGTGTCATACAGAAACAGAGCTTGAAAGATCATTCACGACAACGATTCAAAGGCATATGCGGAAAGTGATGCGACTATCTGACTTGCTGGTCATCGTCAAGAGCCTGGAGAAAAAAGGATATGAATTTTGCCAAAATGACGTCTTGACGATAATGAAAATAATTGCCAAGTTCGACTTGTTCAAGAAGACGATGGATTTCGACGAATGTTTGCGCAAGGACGGAGTGTTCGTAGACTGGGCCAAAACTGTCGCGTTGAGTTCGAACCTGTCGCTTTACGAATTGATGCAATTACGAATAGAAAAGGCGGAGAAATTATTCAAATTTGAGAACGATTTCGAGTGCTTGCAAGGATTTCGGTGTTTTCCCGAAGAACCCGGTGCGGCCTTTGCTGCGCACATGAACGAGATCGTAACGCGAGGATTTGTTCGGCCCTGGGCACTGGATTCTTTCTTCGAGCTGACGAGCTACCGGTTGCCGATTCTATGCTGTAAAATAATCATCGAGAAGCTAATGAACCAAGATTTATTTCGTGTTTGCTTGGCGGCTGCAGATCAAAGCTCGTGATCGCGATGAACATATTTGTGGTACGTTTTTTATGTTTGGTATTATTTGATGTTACAGATTTTCCATATAATTCAATAAATAAAATTAAAAAAAAAACAGTTTTGATTTTCTTAAGCAAACAATTGTCGAAATAAAAAAACTATTTTGAGAATATTAAAGAAGTCAGCGGGCTGGTACGCAAGTTGCTTTACTGATTTTTAGCGAAAATATTAATTTCTTCGGTACTCGTTTTTTCACAAAGCTTGTCGTGCATAAATAAGTTTATATTGCAAAGAGAAAAAAATTACGTGCAAAGACAAATTGAACACGTGAAAAAATTTCAGAAAATGTTAAAATGTCTCAAACATAAAAAGAGGAAACGTGTTATACTTACGAAATATATGAACAAAATTTACGCAACCAGTAACAAGCAAGAAATTAAAATTGTTGAATTTTAAATAAGGCTACAAAAAGAAAAATAGATTTTCAACGATTTTTACATTTTTCCGTCTTTACTGTTTTTTTGAATCTTTGAGCTTCTCATAATTCCATTATATTATTTTATGTAAATTGATTTAATCATGACTATCAGTAAAAAAAAAACAGAAAAAATTCAAATCTCGTTGCAGCACCTAAAATTTCATTGCAGACTCACACTTGAGGTTGGAGGTCGTCATAAAATATTCGACCATTGGACTCAACGCTTTCTTAAACTTCACATCTCGCTTTGTGTTGTTCGGTACGTTAGTTTATGGATGCGAGGACGAGGAGTGAGGGATCGACTCGGCAGTCCCGCGCCGCTCATCGGGTAGTTCGGTCCAGTTCATGTTACAACGCCGCAACGCAAACAAAGAAATATCGCGTCGAGCGCAGAAAGTGATTCCCGTAAAGAAAAGGAACGTAAAACGTATTTCATATTTCAAACGACTGCGTTCGCATGTGCGTGCTCAGGTCAAGTCTTTTAATACAGTACCCATCAGGACGCCGCAGCAAAAGCAGCAAAGATCTCGCCGAGCGCAATAAGTGAAAAATATAGAAAATATTTTAAATTAGTGATCGTTTGTGTTTGAATGTGTGAATACAAAGAACTATGTCTGCGCCCGATAACTTAGAAACATTGAAAAGTTTACTAGAAAATGTCAATTGGGAGATCAAAGAAGAGCGACAAAAATTGATCCTGCACTTCATTAATCAGGATTGGGTGGACCCAATTCCCAACCTCCGAGAGATTTTTAAAAGGTCAGAAATCGAGCGTCTTATTTTGGATTGCATATTTCCATACTCTTTCTTTAAACGAGCATGTGACTTCATTGAGTTCTTGGTTCGCACCGGCTACAAAGACGAGCCCGACATTGATGAACACGGTAAGCCAGTTTCTCGTCGTACCACACCAGTGCATTACGCGGCTAGAGACCTGAGCGTGATCCAAAATCTCTTTAGAATATACGATAGGTTCGACGTAAATTACACCGACGACTCCGGGCTTACACATTTCCATTTAGCCTGCTCGACAATGTGCATCTATGCGGTCGAGCAATTCCTCGGGCATGGCCAGGATCCCGATTGCCTCGATCCAGAAACAGGTGATTCGTTTCTGCACTTGGCTCTGATAATGGGTGAAAAGAAGGTGACCGAATTGCTGCTGAGACATGGCGCCAACCCTAATTTGATAAACGTGGAGGGATTGACTCCTCTGCAAATGATTTGTAGAAATATTTACAATGGGAGACAGGTGAAGGTCTTCTTTGGGCTCAACGAATTCAATCAGCCGATTAAGGTCAACATTTTGGACAAGTTGGGTCGGACACCCCTTCAATGGGCCATAGCGAATCTCTGGCCGAATACTGTTGATATACTTTTGGATCATGGTGCTAATCTATCTAGTAGTTTCGTCTTTCCAACTGAGAGTCATTTCGATGAGAGCTTAAAACAGATTGAAAAAACAATAGGGAGGACACACCTTCTATTTGAAATACTATATAAACTACTGGTCATAGTCAAGTCCCTTGAGGGAAAAAAGTATAAATTTGACCAAGGAGACGTCACGACGATAATGAAAATATTTGCCAAGTACAAACTGTTCAAGAATTCAGCGGATCTTAATGAACTTTTGCGTGGTGACCAATGTCGAATGAATGAAACATTATGTTCCAATAATATTATGTCAAATACGAACAAATGTTTGCATAGTGATAAATATATGCATAATGACGAATATTTCATTAATTGGGAACAAAAGATACGTTCGGATGACGCTTGGTGGCCAACGGGGCCCAGTGGGCGTTGTGCTGTGCATCTGTGTGAGATTAAAATGAGAGGAATTATTCAGCGATGGGCACTGGAATATTTATTGGAGCTGACGCACTACCAGCTGCCAATTCTCTGCTGTGAAATAATCATCGACAAACTAATGAACGAAGATTTGTGGCATATTTACGTAGCCGTTACGGGCCAAAGCCCATTATCACCAAGTGATAATGATGAACATATTTGTACTATGACATTTTATACTTTCTGATATTCAGTGCTATTTATTGTTTCTAATTTTCCATGTCATTTAAATAAATTAGTTAAAAAATATAGATGTTTCACATCAAAAACAGCTTGAATTTTTTAAATAAAAGCCCTTTATTGTAAAAAATAAAAAATCTCATCCGCCAAAGTAAGAAAAATCACCATGTTAGTACGCGAGATGTTTACTGAAATATAGTTAAATCATTTTTTCGATGCTCGTTTTTTCCAAAACATAATGAAAGAAATATTTTAAATTATTTTCACCTTATCCTTCCTTAAAAAAATCATGTGAAGTCGTTTTATTCGTCACCTCATTGGTTAAAATAAAAGTAGAAAAGAAGTACGACAAATAAAATCCGTATAACTTTTAGTAAGCCCGACGTAAATTTTGAATTTAAGTTGTTTCCATCGAGTTTTTCAAGGGTGGTAACTTGAATTAATTTTTAATTGCTTCGTTAATTATTCTTGATTTAAAAAAAACTTCATATCTAATAATGAATGCACTACTCACGATCATCGAATACATTAAAAAGCCTAACACTCACCGACATCGGCCCTGAGCGCGGGCAACGGCGCCAGATACAATCCTCGCTCGACCACCAGCACCAACTCCTTCCTCGGTGCCGGCAGCAGATCCTCGAACGGCCCGATCAGCAGCTCGTACAGTCCCTGCAGCGCCGCGGGCAACACGTGCCAGCAGTCCTCGAGCAAGCTACCACCTCCTCGCTGCTGGGCGGCGGTCCATCGCTGACTTCCCGCCCGCGAGCTGACCGAGCCCACGCTGAACAGACTGCTCAGGCTGTAGCTCGACGCGTTCAGATGATGATTTCTCGCGGGTAGGATCGTCGTCGACGAGCCGTTGCCGATCTGATCCTCGTTCATAGCGTCTAAATTGTTGTTGTTGTTGTTGTTCGTCTGATCGGCCGCGTTGATGACGGACTCTCGCGCCTCCTGCGATCGTCTCTCCAGCGACGCGCCCTGCAGCTGGCTCGAGTGGAAGCGCAGCAGTCCCCGACCCGGGGCCAAACACCAGGCATGCAGCTCGTCCTCGAGCTCGCTGAAGTACAGCACCAGGGCCTTCTGGCGGTCGACGAGCTCCGTGACCGAGGCCGCGACGTCGTCCTTGGCGCCGCGACGACTGCGCTCGGCCCAGCAGAGCGCCTCCTCGTGCTTGCCCAGGTGCACGCAGATGCGCTGCAGCGCGCGATACGTCTCGCCGAGCAGCTCGGCCTTGCTCGGCTTCTGGGCCAGTCGAGGCGAGGATGATCTGGCCGAGCGCCAGGATGAGGAACTGCTGGGTGACTGGGCCTCGAGCAGAGCCGCGGCTTTCTCCAGCTGCTCGGCGGCGCCCGGCCAGTCGCCGTTGTCCCAGTGCACGAGGCCGAGACGATGTCGCAGTCTGGCCGTCTCCTCGGCGTGGCCCAGACCCTCGGCCAGCGACAGGCCCGACTGCAGATAGCTCAGAGCTCGAGCCAGATCGCCGTTGAGATGGTGCAGCCTCCCGAGGCTGGCGAAGACCGATGCTCGTTGTCCCAGGTCGGCACCACTGGCCGCCGCCGCCAGACTCAGTGCCTTCTCGTGCAGTCTGATTGCCTCGTCGACGCGACCCTGGGCCTCGTGCACGGCAGCGAGATTGCCGCAGGCGCGCGCCTGCAGTCCCACCGCCTGCAGACTCTCGGCGAGCTCGTACTCGGCCTGATGTTGCTGTAACGCCGCCTGTGGCTCGCCCCTGAGCAAATGCACAGCTCCGAGACCCGCGGCAGCCTCGGCCTCGGCGTATTTGTCACCTGTCTCGCGCGCCAGGGCCAACTGATGCTGCAGACAGCCGATCGACTGCTCGTGATTGCCCATGGCCGCGTGTATTCGGCCCAGATCGCCGTAAGCCGCGCCACGACCGCAGAGGCTGTCGGCCTCGTGGGCGGCCAACAGTCTTTTTTCGAAGCAGACCAGTGCCTCCTGCAGCTGTCCTGCGGCCTCCTTGGCCCTGCCTAGTCCACCGTAGGCCCTCTCCTGATCCTTGAGACTACGAAGCTGCACCGCCCCGTTGAGCTCCTGCTCGTGACACTTGACGGCCTCGTGCGTGTCCCCGAGAGCTTCAAAGCAATCGCCGAGATTTCCCAACGCCTGGACCTTGTCCAGCATGGCCGTCTGCGTCGTCTGCGGCTCCAAAGTAAGCAACTGCTGCTCGAAGTATCCGATCGCCTCCTCGCAGTGGCCCGTATTCACCCTCGTTATTCCCAGATTGCCCAGCGCCTGAGCCTCCACCACCGAGTCGCCCAGCTCGCGGGCTCGCTCCAACTGCTCCCGGTAGCACTTCAGCGCGTGCGTGAACTGGCCCAGCTGCATGTGCACCGAGCCGAGATTGCCGTGGGCCCGACACTCGCCTCGCAGATCGCCCGACTCCTGGCGCAGAGTGAGCTCCTGCGTGTGATAGCCCAGCGCCTTGTCGAGGCTCTTGGTGGCGCGGTGGGCGGCGCCGAGGGCGCCGTAGGCGGTGGCCTCGAGGCCCCTGTCGGCCGACTGGCGGGCCAGTTGGAGCTGACGCTGGTGCATCTTGATGGCCTCGTCGTGATCGCCCAGTCGGAGGAGGCAGTCGCCGATGTTGCCGAGGGCGCGGAATTTGCCGGATACTTGCTTGGTCATGTGGACGATTGCTAATGATCGGTAAGGAAAGAAAATTGATTAATGTATTGACTGGCGTACATATGTAAGATCTTTCGTTATATTTTTCACCTTGGATATCATTATGAGAGATCATATTTTATTCAACTTACTCAGATAGTACTTTTGGCACTCGAGAGCCGTATCCAAATTGCCTAGGGCCAGATGCGCCAGTCCCAGATTACAATAGGCTCTACCCATGCCCGACTTGTCCTGCAGATCCTTGGCCAGGGCCAGATCCTGATCGTAGTACCTCACGGCCTCGCGATAATTGCCCAAGCAGTAGTGCGCGTAGCCGAGAAAGTGGCAGGCCTTGGCCTCGCCCTCGACGTCCTGCAGCTCCTGCGACAGCATGAGATACGTCTCGTAGTAGGGCACCGCCTCGTCGAAGCGTCCGCGCGACGACAGACAGTTGCCGAGATTCAGCAGGGCGCACGCCTCGCCCTGGGCGTCCTTCAATTCTCGAGCGATCGACAGATGGGCACGGTAGTGTCTGAGCGCCGCGTCCCAGTTCTGTAGGGCCTGATAGGCCACGCCGAGATTTCCGTGGGTGCTGGCTTCCGAGCAGCGATCGTTGACCTCCTTGCTGATGGCCAGCTCCTGCTTGTGATACTTGCAGGCCTGCTCGTAGTAGCCCAGGGCGTTGTAGGCGTTCCCTATGTTGCCGTAGGCCCGGCCCATACCGGCTCGATCGCCCAACGCTCGCGCCAAGGCCAGATGGGCCTGGTGCAGCTTGAGCGCCGCGTCGTGATCGCCCTGCAGATGATAGACGATGCCGAGATTGCTGCAGCTGCGGCTCTCCGTCACCTTGTCCTTGGTCTGCAGGGCCATGTCGAGCTGGCGCTGATACCAGAGCTTGGCCGACTTGAGATCGCCGGCGCAGCGAGCGGCGTGCCCGAGACCGGCGTAGGCTCGCGCCTCGACCGACTTGTCGCCGAGCTCGTGGGCCAGCTGGAGCACGTTCTCGTGATAGGCCGCCGCTTGGCCGTAGTTGCGCCTGTAGTGGTGGGCCGAGCCGAGATTGCTGAAGGCCCGGGCCTCCTCGACCTTGTCGCCGAGACGGCGGGCTATGCGCAGGTGCTGGGTGTGACAGTCGACCTGTAACAAATTAATTGTCAAAAAAAACCATTTAAAAAATCCATGCGTTAATTACACAATCCATGAAATCAAACGAAATATATCGTTTTTTTTTTTTATTTTGTTTTAAAGACAGTGGCGGATTACGGAAACGTGCGGGGCATCAAATTTTTGAATATATTTTAAAAACTTTTATTGTAAATGCGTACATTTATTTACTCGATGTTTTCCGTTGGAAGTTTTTTGGAAGTATATAGTTTTAGAAAAACAAAAAATTTCTCGATGAAATCGTTGGTGAGCTTGAATTATGAATTGTTTCAATATTGTACGGACAATGAATAGTATTAACAGATAAATCGGTGATTCATTTGTAAACAATAGTATTATTAATGATTTTGTCATTGTCTCTTGACACACTTACACACTTTATAGTAAAATTAAATTAGTTTGAATTTTGTCTTACCGGCAGAACAAACCATAATACCAGAAGATCAATTTTACTCATTGAATCGAAAGACCCATCGTTTCATTAAAACCTCAAATAAAAATGGATAAAAGCGAGAAGAAATTCGAGCAAGTTGTCTCAAAGGATAGTTTAAGTGAACAATACATTTGTGATATGAGTCAGGAGGCATTTCCACTAGAATCGAGCGTGATAACACACAGAGACACAATTCACAATGATCAAAAAAATTACGCGTGTGACAAGTGCGAAAAGAAATTTGAGTTCCGAAGTCATTTGAGTAGGCACCAAATATCAGTACACAAAGTCCGCGAAGATTTAAATTGTGACAAGTGCGAAAAGAAATTTGTGAAAAAATCGAGTTTGCTTACGCACCAAAAATTAGTTCACAAAAATCGCGAAGATTTCATATGCAACAAGTGTGAGAAGAAATTTGAAAATAAATCAACTTTACTTAAGCACAATAAAATATTCCACGAAGTTTTCAAAGATTACTTATGTGAAATGTGCGCGAAAAGATTCGGAAATAAACAGAGTTTGCTCGCGCATATAAAAAGAGTCCACGAGGCTTGCAAAGATTTCGCGTGTGATGAGTGTGAAGAGAAATTTCGAAAAAAATCGCATTTGCTCTTTCACCTGAAAACAGTACACGGAAGTCAGAAAGATTTAGCCCTTAAAGTCTTAAAAGATTACTTATGCAATGATTGCGGGAAGAAATTTGGACGAAAATGCCACTTGTTTCACCATCAAAGAACAGTACACGAAGGTCAGAAAAATTATGCATGTGATAATTGTGAGCAAAAATTTGTACAAAAATCGAATTTGCTCTCTCATCAAAAGACAGTACACGAATGTCGGAGAGATTATGCATGCGATCAGTGCAAGAAGAAATTTGGTCAAAAATACGATTTGTTTAGACACAAAACGATAGTTCACGAAAGTCGCAAAGATTATGCATGTGACCATTGTCAGAAGACATTTGGGAAGAAATCGAATTTGCTCTTACACCAAAAGACAGTTCACGAAGGTCGTAAAGATTACGTGTGCGACAAGTGCGAGCAAAAATTTGGACAAAAAGGACAATTAATCAGGCACCAAGAAATAGTCCATAAGGGTCGCAAAGGTTATGCATGCAACAGGTGCGAGAAGAAATTTGGACTTAAAAGCAACTTGACTAATCACCAAAAGACAGTCCATGAAAATCGCAAAGATTACGCATGTGACAAATGTAAGCAGAAATTTGGACACAAACATACTTTGCTTTTACACCAAAAGATAGTACACGACGGCCGAAAAGATTACGCCTGTGACAAGTGTGAGAAGAAATTTGGGCAACGAGGCAATTTGATCAGGCACCAAAAAACAGTGCACGAAGGTCAGCAAGATTACGCTTGCGACAGGTGCGAGCAGAAATTTGGACACAAACAGAGTTTGCTTTTACACCAAAAGACAGTCCATGAAGGTCGGAAAGATTTCGCATGTGACAGATGCGAGAAAAAATTTGCACAAAAACAGCATTTGCTCAATCACGTAGCAACAGTCCATGAGGGTCGTAAAGATTACGCATGCGACAAGTGCGAGAAAAAATTTGGACACAAAGTGAATTGGCTCTATCACCAAAAGACAGCTCACGAAGATCGGTAAGATTGAATGTGCGGCAAGCGCGAGATAAAATGATGATGAACAATTATAAATATGTAAAGTTACTCATACATATGTTTTTCTAAAAGTTCAATAAAAATCTGTACTACTTAAACTTTGTTCATTTATAAACTTTTTATTTTAAACTTTGTTTATTTAACTATTCTTTGTTCATTTTTTTGCCACTTGCTTCCTGCAGCTATTTATGCAAAGATCAGCCGTTAATTTTGTTCACATCTTGCTTGTGTAAAAAAAGAGTAGCAACAAAGTTATGTTACTTAAAACACGACATATAATATAATTGTCATCAGTACAATGTTAACTGAAACACGACATAAATATCCTTCCTGCCTTAAAAAAATCATATAAAGTCGTTCTGTTCGTCACCTCATTGGTCGAGGAGTAACTGGGCCTCGCTTCATGATTGGTCGGAATCTCGTGTCAGTCGTTCATGTAATTTTTTTAGTGGGAAAACTTAAATGTGGCGTTTGCTAAAATGTTTATATTTGTAAGTTATCAGTTATTTCAATTTCATATTTGTCATTTTCACTTGATTAGTTATCTCACGCACGCCTCATATCACTAGTATTATAACACAATCATTTTAAGTAGTAATACTCAAAACACGACGTATAATATAATTGTCATAAATACAATGTTAAATACCGATACACAAGTAATACCGATCGCAAACGAAAATTAAATTTTTTCGAAGTCGAGCTGTCAAGGGCGAGTAGTCGCACCGAGTGATCAAAGGTCGACTTGACGCGGGGGAGAATCGGCGCTCTCCTATATTTGAGATTTACATAAAAACGGAATACTATCGATTCGCTTATATTGAAATGAAAAAGATTATAATATGGGAGGTCTCTTTAGCAGAAACCATTTTGGCAGTAAAACTTCGATTGGCTTGAAATTTTTTACCGATCTTTTTTTTTGTTTTAAATACAGTGGCGGGTTATGGAGCACGTCAATGAGGGCATGGCGTAGGGGCGACAAATTTTGTAATAAATTTTAAAATTTTTTATTGCAAATGTGTAGAATTTATTTTTTCGGTGTTGCCTGTCGGAGTTTCTTTGGAAGTGTTAAGTTTTAGGAGTCCCAAAAATTCCTTGCAGGAAATTTCGATAATTTTGAATTATAAATGATTTCGAATTTTGTAAGAACAATTAATAATCAGATAAATGGATAATTTATTTGTAAACAATATTATTAAAGATTTTGCTAGTCTCTTGACATAGTGATCATGTTTATTGTAAAGAGAAATTAGGTTGAATGTTGTCTTTACCACCGAAGCCATAATACGAGAAAAACAATTTTACTCAGTCATTCTCCGTCGTACTAACTAGAAGAATTCATCGTTTGATTTACACACTATAATGGATAAAATTGAGAAGAAATCCGAAGAACTTGTCTCAAAAGATAATTTCAGTGAACATGACAAAGATTTCACGTGTGACCAATGTGAAGAGAAATTTGAGTTCCGAAGTCATTTGAGTAGGCACCAAATATCAGAACACAAAGGCAACAAAGATTATACATGCGACCAGTGCGAGAAGAAATTTGTGAAAAAATCGAGTTTAATGACGCACCAAAAATTAGTACATAAAGATCGCGACGATTACTCATGCAACAAGTGTGACAGAAAATTTGAAAATAAATCAACTTTACTCAAGCACAAAAAAATATTCCACGAACGTTTCAAAGATTATTTATGTGAAAGGTGCGCCAAGAGATTTGGTAATAAACATAATTTGCTTTTGCACATAAAAACAGTACACGAAAGTCAGAAAGGTTTAGCCCTCAAAGTCTTCAAAGATTACTTATGCAATGATTGCGGGAAGAAATTTGGACGAAAATCACACTTGCTTCACCACCAAAGAACAGTACACGAAGGTCAGAAAAATTATGCATGTGATAATTGTGAGCAGAAATTTGGACAAAAATCGAGTTTGCTCTCTCATCAAAAGACAGTTCATGAAGGTCGCAAAGATTATGCATGCGACTATTGTGAGAAGAAATTTGGTCAAAAATACGATTTGTTTAGACACAAAACGATAGTTCACGAAAGTCGCAAAGATTATGCATGTGACCATTGTCAGAAGACATTTGGGAAGAAATCGAATTTGCTCTTACACCAAAAGACAGTTCACGAAGGTCGTAAAGATTTCGGATGCGACAAGTGCGGGAAGAAATTTGGACATAAATTTAATTTGACCAAACACCAAAAGATAGTACACGAAAATCGTAAAGATTTTGGATGCGATAAATGTGAGAAGAAATTTGGACACGAATGGTATTTGCTTTTACACCACAAGACAATACATGACGGTCGGAAAGATTACGCATGTGACAAGTGTGAGAAGAAATTTGGTGGTCAAAGCAATTTGATACAACACCAAAAAATAATCAACGAAGGTCGCAGAGATTACGCGTGTGACAAGTGCGAGAAAAAATTTGGGGTTCGAAGCCATTTGACCATGCACCAAAAAACAGTCCACGAGGGTCGTAAAAATTACGGATGTGACAGGTGCGAGAAAAAATTTGCGAAAAAATCATGTATGCTCAGACACCAAAATATTGTTCACGAAGGTCGCAAAGATTTTGCATGCGAAAATTGTGAATGGAAATTTGGAACTAAATCAAAATTATTGAATCACCAAAAAACAGTCCACGAGGGTCGCAAAGATTACGCATG
>CACVKI010145411.1:18986-42395 GCA_902732785.1 Trichogramma evanescens | reverse complement strand
TATTGAGCGTGCAAGACCTGTAACCAAAAGCGCCACGAGGGCAGAAAGCAGCAGAAAAATAGCCTTAAAGAGGAGCAAGCGTGAAACGTGTGTGTAGCTACGTACCCAGAGAGAGAGAGAGGCCTGGAAGTAGTAAATTATAGCATAATACCACTGAAAAAAAATTGATCAAACTGTTTTGTTGTGCTTATTTATTAAAAATGAATAAATAAGCAAATGTAATAATAATAACAATTTAACCATTTTTCTTATATATTGATTCGTGGTTTTTCATTTTTGTTCTATGAGTCGAGCAGGCTTTTTAATTTTCTTTTTTGATTGACGTGGAGACAGCAACTTACAACTTTCATTGTGCGAAAGACCTTGTTTTGGCAAAATTCCGCGATCTTGACGTGCGAGCTGAATATTCTTCTCTGGCACTGCAGCGTCTTTTATAACTTAATATTATTTTTATAAGATCAACTTTTTTATCTTAGCTGAGGTAATTCGTAGTAAATAAGATAATCATATACCCTTCAATGATATTCTGCTGAGGTCCTTTTCTGGTTGACTAGGAAATTTTGAATTAATGGGATAGATAGAATTCCGAGATGAATTTTCTATTTCTTCAGATGAAAGACTGTTAGACGATGACGTTTCTGGTGCTTTCCCACATTGTGCAACCTGTGGGACATCATCATCAGACAGTGGTGAAACTGGAGGCTCTGGATGAGTTTCTTTTTCATGATCCGACATTAAAAAACTATGGATGAAAAAGATAATATTTAGTCTCAAATTAAAAGAATATTAAACGAATAATAGTTATTTTACAGGATAGATTTCAGTTTTGCGCGCAAATCTTTTTTGAGTCCTTGGTGTGAATCAGGACATTGAATAATTTCTTCAAATTCTTCTCTTATAGCTTCTTCTGCTGACTTCAAAGAAGGCGGTGATTTTCTGAGCAAATTCCGAATGCATTGAATCTCATTTTCGTCATTGCTTTGGTGGTTGTCATTTTCATTCGCTTCTTGAATGCTTCTATAAATCTGACGAACCTTGGCATAAGAAATAGCGGATAGTGTCTTAAGTTGACCTATTTCGTAGATCTTATCCCTGCAAATAAGTATTAGAAAATAAAAATCGACCTGTTCGATTTAATAGTATACTACTGCGCCGAAGCCGTGAAAAACAGGAAAGTCCCAGATGACGTGAAATACTGATATTTCGTTGCTGAGACGAAGCCGAGGTCGATTAGCACGTGCCCTGGGGCCTTTTTTTCCCGGTGTAGGCCAGTATGCTATTTTACATACATCGTGACCCGAAAATAGCTATATCCCGTTTAGCGTAGTGGCTGGGAAATGCTACTTACGAGCCGCTGGTATGAAAAATTGAAAGAAGTCTCGATACATACGTAGTATATATCATATATCATATATCTACGTAAGCGTAAATGAAAGAAAGAGAGAGAGAGAGAGAGAGAGAAAAGAATAATAGAGAAAGAAGTAGCCACGTGAATGCGATAATATATACATTTCAATGCCCTGTGTGGATCTCGCGAGATCGTCGGATACGCGAATAGGATCGATTGTTCGATAAATTATACATATCCAATGAATTATAAAAAAGAATAAAAGAAAACAATAAAATTATGCATTTCACCGAAACGTGCAATTCATCTACGTGTTCAAAAGCATATCAGCGATGCACTACGTAGTGCCTATCTTAAATTTATATGAGATATGAGAAAATAAAACTTACAATATAATATATAACAGGAGCAAAAATGTAGGATGGACATCATACAATGAAGTATCTCCCAATGAATCAAGTCCACCAAAACTGTTAATGTAGACGCGGAATTCTTCATAATCTTCAACATGTCGGACAATATTTTGTCCTAAAACGTTCGATACCAATGATCGGCAATCATCATTTGAATGAATAGGTGTTCTTGGATTTTTCTTGGCGTAATTGCGCAGCTCTAGCAATTTGAACAACTTTTTATCAAAATATTCTCTATTTAAAAGGAGTTTATGACTCATTTTTAATAACAATCTAAATATAAGCTTCTGCAAAAATGCGTAGCAGATGTATGAATGAGGAATCTGTATTGTTACATTTGGTTGCCATAGTAATCCTGTAGCAATATTCGAAAAAAAATTTTGAGTTGAATAATTAAAAATTAGTTTTTACAAATAATTCAATAATTCAACCAATTGATA
This sequence comes from Trichogramma evanescens, assembly GCA_902732785.1. Classification (NCBI taxonomy): domain Eukaryota; kingdom Metazoa; phylum Arthropoda; class Insecta; order Hymenoptera; family Trichogrammatidae; genus Trichogramma; species Trichogramma evanescens. Next base: position 40,194 of record CACVKI010145411.1, on the reverse strand, counting down.
AAATTCAATCTAAAATTAAAAATATAGAAAAAACATGTACATAAGAATATCTACGAGATGTGAAACTAAAATAAAATTTGAAAGTAAAAAAATTTAACTTAAATTATATCTGAATGCAAAACCCGAGCATTTGTAGATTAAGCGCCGTGACCAAATAAGTATATCTTACACACGGCGAATTTTATTCACCTGTATTATGTGCTGCTGCGGAAGCAAGCGAGCATACTCTCGTCACTGCCGAGCGCCGATCAATAACAGATCGCGAAGCAAACAGATGCTGTGGCTCATAATCTACGATTATTGCATATGCTTGCTCGCTCTTTTTTCGTGGATTCACTTCCCTATCCAACGAAGAAGTTTTAGAACAAAATTTCATATTTATTTAAATATACACTAATCAAAGTTATTTAGAAAAAAATTAAATTGCAAACTTAAAGAAAACGTAACTTTATACAACATAGCAAATAGTTCCTTTCATTTGATGAAAGACTGTCAATTTTCATTATAAGAAAAGTACAAATCATACAAACAAACTATACTAACTCATAAGAACGGCGGGATTTCGCTTCGCTATTCAACGCGATTTCTTCTTTTGCATAATCTGGGTTCAGATTTAAAATTGGATGCGTAGTAAAACAGTTCTAGTCGGTTAAACATAAAAAAACAAAAATTTTTTGCAAATAATTAACTTTTTTGTTTTACCGACTACAACTGTTTTACAAATATGAGTCGCTAGTTATATTGTTTATAAATTGTTGGAGAACAACATCCTCTAACCTAGTGTGTTCAAACAAAAAGATGTGAAAATAACAAACGTAACCTTTTATCAATATTCTCATAGTTGAAAAGCGGAAGAAATCTTAATTAAATCTGTGCGAGAATATACTTATTTGCCCATTTAAATAAACTAATTTGAAAAGTGAAGGTCTATACAATTTGAGATTCTAAAAAAGGTGAGTAAAACGTAATAAAAAATATGATATATATGCATGAACGTATGAAGTTGCGAATATGAATATGTATGGTCACGATATATATGTATAATTTGTAAGAGTATGAATTTGAGTATCAAGCTTTTCTTTCGAGTTCGTGCTCTCGTCAAGCTCTCGTCTCGGTCGTCGTGGATCATTCGTTTGGGCATCCCTCGTAGCCGTTCTCGCGTTACCATTGTTATCTCTGTTGCGTATTCCTCGTGAACGTTGTCGCATACTTTCTGTAGCCGTCCCTGTCCCGTATCTCTCGTAGTCGTCGTGTCGTCCTCGATTATTCCTCATGGTCATGGTCGCGTATCCTCACGTCGTCTTCGTCGTTTATCCCTCATAGTCGTCATCGCGCATCTCTTCATCGTCCTCGCATCAAGCTCATTACATTCGTCACTTATTTTATTAGTATCCGTCGTTGCGTGTTATTCATCGTCCTCGTGGTTAAGCTTATTGATTACACGTGAGCTTGATTGCATGCAATTATTTTTTATATCGTAAAATATGCATATGAATGTGATAAAATTAAAGTAATGTTTTCTTTAACAGGTCTATCTTATTAATATGGCGGCATATAATAATCAACCTCAATGCTACGCTTGTAACATTCGCTCTCCTTTACAAACTACGAAAAAAATCTTCCCTGAAGATAAAGCAGACATTCGGGACATAGCGATCTATCGACGTGCTCAAGCTAATTTAGTGGCACGAATTGTTGAAGAAGAAACTCGAGTATGCAATCAATGCTATCAATCTATAAGAAATGAGGCACTCATTATAAATAATAATCCAATGAGTGTTCGACTGGACGTCCTGAAACAAACCAGAAATAATTCGTGCGTAATTTGCAACAGAGCTGAAAATTTGCACCGATTATCTATAGATTGTAAAGTCTCGGTATATTTGTGGAGTGCAACATATTTTTTCCTGAAACCGTTCGGTCTTGTCCCCGCCACTTAGATGAGAGAGGTTACCTCTTGAAACCTCTTTTGAATGGTTTACAGAGCATCAATCGGAAATACATCATTCCAAGTGCCTATTTACAGTCATTTCTGGAAGGAATGAGGCAGAATGCTCTGTGCAATCGACGATTTTCAGATATATACGACCTATCGGAGGAAGAAACAAAGTCTCTCACAAGCTTGACAAAAGCTCAGTTCAATGAGCTTTTTACGTATTGTGATAGAGTTCCCGGAAGAGTAATAAATAGAAAAGACCTGCTTATGTTTTTGTGTAAAATACGTCAGGGGCTCTCAGATGAGTTCCTCACACATTTATTTGAGTACAAAAGTAGACCTCATACGAGTAAAGCAGTCAAAGCTGTCAGGGAATCTTTGATGGCAAGATTTGTACCGGAGAGTATCGGATTGCAAGCAATTACTCGACAGCAATACATTGAGCAACATGTGACTGAATTTGCAAATACGTTATACAATAACCAAGGAAATGTTCCTAAAGCTATAACGTATGTTGACGGGACGTACAGTTACACGCACAAAAGTAGCAATTTTCGAGCTTTGCGTCAATCTTTTTGCCGACACAAAGGAAGGCATCTTTTAAAACCGGCTTTAATGGTGGCTCCTGATGGATATATTTTAGATATACATGGACCGTACTTCTCTGACGCTTCCAACAACGATGCCGAGATGATAAGACATCAAATGATCAATGATGAAAACTTAACCGAATGGTATCAAGATGGAGATATTTTTATATTAGATCGAGGATATCGGGATTGTATAGAATTATTAGAAGAATCTGGGTTTGAATGTAAAATGCCACCATTAATACAACGTGGAGAAACGCAGCTATCCACAGAAGATGCAAACGAATCTCGTCTGATAACCAAAACCAGGTGGATTGTGGAAGCGAGAAATGGGCACATAAAAACAATATTTAAATACTTGGCAAACGTGCAACAAATTCATGTGCTTCCGAATCTCGGCGATCTTTATCGAATCGCAGCTTCGATTATAAACAGGCATGGCTTTTTCTTTGTGACACCCGAGCACAAAACTCGCTCGCCTATAAATTCGTAATTACGCGCCAAAACATATACTCATACATACACGCGACACTAACACTCTCTCACAGACACCCACGCATATATACACGATTACACACTAAAATAAGTCGTTCGCCTATAAATTCGTAATTACGCGCCTAGAACATACACTCATACATACACGTGACAATAACACTTTCTCAAAGACACATACACCCACGCATATTTACACGTTTACGCACTCATTTGATTTTCTCGATATATAATTATTTATAACAATAGTATACCGTACAATATCGAAAACTATAGAACCTGTGATATTGTATGAAATTTTTAATAATTTTAAATGTCATATATTTCTTTCGCGTAGGTTTCACCCTCTTATCTACATGGAAAATGCGGATGCTGTATCAGCTCGAGGTATGCTTAATAGAGCATTGAGAAATAACGAAGTTAAGGCTAGAGTAGAACGCGAACAGTTAACGAGAAGAAATGTTCATAGGTATTACTCAAGAATAATTCACAATTATTGTAATGATATCTGAATTTACATTTACTCCGTTATGCATTATAGGAACATACACGCACCCACTATCACGATACGACATTATTAGCGACCAAACGAAACACTTCAAAACTTCTAGCTCATTAAATACAATATTTATATTTGAAAAGAGTAATCTGTGAATTATAGATGGCTACCATTGGACGCGAATCAACTCGTCGATTTTCCGGTTCTTACGGTTGCATTCCTCGAAGAGTTGACGGTCGGAGTTTATCAAGTTGGATTGGCTTCGTCTTACGTTCAAGATTCATTTGAAAGAGAAGATAATGATGAATTGCAAATAGAACTCTTAAGAGATGAAGAAAGGTTACCAGCGCCAGGGTTTTTAAGAGCACGAGCTTGGTCGAGACACCGAAATAGAACGCGATACCAGCTGTTTATCGCTTATATTCCTAACGCTAATATGAATTATGAACCAATACGAGGCTATTATTGCACTTGCAAAACAGGAGCTCGTACTTTAGGCACATGCGTACATGTTACGAGTATGCTATGGTATTTGGGTTACGCGAGGCATGAAAGAAATGTTCATTATCCTTCCCACATTTTAATAAATACAATCGATGATGCCGCTGACAGACCAGAACAAGTGAATCCCCCACGCCACAATTAAAAATCACTAACTTACATCATTCTTACATGCATTTACTCTGTACTCTCGTTAGTTCTTTCGTTGAAAGATATGTTCATATATATTGTCACGTGGGACGACAAGACCCCACCAGTGACTGCCGCCGCTGATGAGCTAAGCTCATCACTCTCGTTGTCGCGCGCCACGTCACTGGTGGAGCCTTGTCGTCCCACGTGATAATATGTACCATTATGTTACGGTCTTGACGGACTATATAGTGCTTGATTAGCCGAAGTACTAGAATACAAAAAAGCCATCAAATTTTCTACTGTAATCTATAGTTGATTTGTTCATTCGTAACTCATTACATATGCATTTATTCGTTTGCTATAATAATGTAAGAATGACTTGATAACAATTTATGTTGAGATATTTTGTTGATTATTAATTATATACTAGCGTAATATGAATAAAGAGCCCCTTCTATAATAAGACCTATAATAAACCTAACGTCGAAAATTCACAGCCTGGTTGCTTGTCGTTGCTTATTAAAAAGAATCATTTAACTGAGCTTTGGCAGGCAAAAGCCAGCGACTGCATCGGTCAGAAATGATTATACGTCATTTACCTAACGTCGAAAATTCACAGCCTGGTCGCTTGTCATTGCTAATTAAAACGAATCATTTAACTGAGCTTTGGCAGGCAAAAGCCAGCGACTGCATCGATCGGAGATGTTTATACGCTAATCACTGAACGAGGAAAATTCAGAGTCCTGTCGCTTTTCGTCGCGTATTAAAAAAACCTTCATAACTGAGCTTTAGCAAGCGAAAGCCAGCGACTGCATCGGTCGGAAATGTTTTAATGTGATTTTACGTACAGCGAAAATCGAAGTCTCGTTTTTTTTTCGCTTAAGAAAAAAAATGTTTGAGTGATCTTCCGAAACTGAAAGCCAGCGACTGCAGCCTGTTATTTCTTTTTCCTGAGTCTACGATTTTTACTTTCTTTCTTTTATCATTACCGTCGACAGATTCTCAACACGAGTACGGTCAAGATAACAATCGACTTGCTTTTTGCTACGTCGAGCTACCTAACCTTAGTTTTTTCATGACTTTCTTAATTAATTACAAAAAGACCATCGCTACTGGAGTTTTTTTGAGACGACAGTAATTCTTAGAAAATCATTAGCTTTCCAATAAATATACTTTTATTGGCTTTTACTGGGACCCACGCTTCAATGATATTCTTCCGGGGTCCTTTCGTATGCCGATTCAATTTCAACTTCATATTTATTACTAAGCTTTTCAGGTATGAACTATTAGTTTTATGAAGAGTCAATGCGTTTGAATATGTTAAATACGATCTAACATACTGCTTATATAAGAGTTGACCAACCCTTAGATTAAATAGAACATATTTATGCAAAGATCCATCAGATCAATATTAACATATTAAATTGTAATAAATTTGTGCAATTGTTTTTGGAATATTACCTACACAGTTGTAAAATTTTAACAGGTGGAAGTAAATTAGACTAAACAAGTAGAAACTTTGTTCAATTATTTGTTGTTTAAGATAAAATTCTCAACTTTTTGCTATGTTATATTTAAGTCTGACTCATTCTTATTTAATCTGAAGCATGTGGGTTGTCATTGAAATATTAAAACCCTTATACTTGGATATTGTTAATGCTAATACTCAGAAATTTTAATTTAATATGAATTTTTTTAGCTGCAAAGAGTATGTCTTAAATTATTATAATTCACATGTCTTTGTAAAATACCATAAATAAAATTTACGACTGCTCTATTTTATAAAGATTTGTAAATGAATACAATTTAAGATTCACTTCGTTCCTAAGCAATTCCATGTAAAAAAGAATTTTTTATATTTAAGGATTAAAATATCTAAAATGTTGTGAATTTTAATATATCAATTCTGACTCAAATACCTAAGGTTGCGGAATACAAATGGATTATAATAATTGCACTTTAAGTGTAAAAAAACAGCAAATTTATTCTCTATGTATGAAACAACTCATGCGTTTGACTGTTCGCAATTTTATTTAAATTTAAAATTGCGTATTTTACAGTACAAAAGTAGTTGTTGATGTAAAGTTTTAACTGTTTACTTCCAAATGAAAAAGTTGAAGTGAAATAAATTGCCTGTAGTTTAATTCATGTAGTAATTTTGAATCATTTGTACGAGTTAAACATAATATTATTTTACAGAAATTTAAAAGACAAATTTAAAGAAAAGAAGAGATGCTGAAGGCATCTATCTACCTGGTGAGGCACCAAACTTAAACCTAAGTTGAAAAATGCAGAGTTTGGCAGTGCTTTTATAAGTAAGAGTTACTTTATCTTTATCTTACACTCTTTTTTTTATTTTATGTACTCTAGGTATTTTTAACATGTTTTTATTTTTCATTTCTTCAGTGGTTTCAAAATTCAAATAAAAATATTCACTGGGAACTGAAGACAACAAATACTTATTGATGATGCATTTATTAAAGCTCTCAACTTCAAGGAGGCTCAAGACCCAAAAATGAAGAGAACATCGAAGAAAAATATAAAGAAGAAAATAAGAAGAGAAAAATATTTATAAAGAAGAAGTAGAAAAAGAACAGATGGGGACCCAACCGTCTCGTATTTAAAATGCAGAGGATCGATGTAAGTAATCAAATAATATTTATTATTCTTGAAAATAGAATTTCATAATAATTGATATCAATTAAATTATAAATTGATTTTTTTGTTGCAGGTGCAACCGGGGAAGACAACAGTTTTCTTTTCATAAAAGAAGAGAAAGAGTATCAAGACGGAAAATATTTCCAAAAGATTGTATGAGTCAAGACCACTGTATTAAATTTTATACTAATAAAAAATAAAAATGACTATTATAAAAAATATAATTGTATTTTTTATTGAATAAAAGCGTCCAGAAAAATTTAATTTAGCTGCCAGTGTGCTAGCCACTCTGACGGCACATCGTGGGAGTATAAGATTTTGAGGTTTTACACGACGAGCGCACTTTCGCGGCACGGCATGCTTTTCCACGGTGTGCCATCAGATTGATGGCCCCTTGGACATGCAACGGGACGTCCTTCTAACATCCCCGTTTCCATGCGCCAAGCCGTCAGAATGACTGCCAGTGTGCCAACACAATGTCATCTGGGATAATAATTTAGGCTTATCAACATTAAAATTTCAATCAACATTAAAATTTCAAGATCGGGATGAATTGGAAGAATGTAATTCATTTTTCGCTAAAATACGAATGATACAGCGAGCTTTCATGTATTTATCTTCACAATTGTGGTTGCAAATTAATCCCTCTTTTGCGAAATGCATAGTTTTTGCGTCCTTCTCTCGTGTAAATTATAATATATTTTTGCCATTGATTATATTACATACGATCCATATTACATACGACTATATTACCTATGTAAGATTTAGCACGGGATTAGCTCTGCTCTCGTTAATAAATTTACGAGATACGAGACCATCCAAGGATCGAGCGGCCGAAGGACTCTCGCGTGTGTATGGTATATATATCGTCGTACCGCCGCGTCGCAAGCTCCGATCGGAAAGCTCCACACTCCGTTCCGGATCGAACTCATATAGCTCTCCCTCGCCGCCGCCACTGCCGCAGTAGCGTAAGCAAGAAACGTCGCAGGAAGCTGCTGCTGATAATGATACATTGATACCATCATAAGGAGCTCGCTTGTTTACTTCCGACTGACATGTGTCAATTATAACGTATATATCAGCAGTTGAGCTTTTTCTGTAATTTTGAGATAAAATTGATTGTTTTCGCAACTCAAGGTTATAAAGGATTATAGGAAGCATGCACAACTTTCGTCGCGAACCACATACAACGTGTCTCCTCGCGAATCGATTCGGGAGTCATGTTATGCCTATACCTGCTACTCGACTTGAAGTTCTCTCTCTCTCTCTCTCTCAAGTTTTATACACACCATTACATTACAGCACGAGGCAGCTTTTTCTCGCGTCGTATGCGCGCGCGACTTTAATATAAATAAGAAGCCCACGCATCGTGCACACAACGGTCGAATCGCAATATATCCATATGCGCGCTATGCATATCGTTCAGCATTACTTATATATATATGAAAAAAGATTCGCATCGAACGACCTCGTCGAAGTGCTGCTGCGGCCGTTGTGCGAAGAGCAAAATTCGCGTTCGCACGCACTCGCCGTGGCGCATGCAGAGTGCGAGCGAGGCTCGGCAACGCGCGAAAGAGTAGAGAGAGAGACTATATAGCTGTCACAAGACAATTTGTGTGTATGTGTGTGCATTAGAGGCCTATATACTGCATCATTATACGCCGCTAACAGCAGCAGCACCGTACCGCACCGCCACCATCAGCTATATACATCAGTTGTCGCTGGCTCCGATCGCTGCCTGCAGCCCTGCACAGCTGCTGCTGCTGCCTCGTGAATCGTGGACTTGTACGACGGGCAACTTGTGCTGACTATACTATACATACGATACACACGCATACACCTATACATAATTACTCAAACATAGAGAGAGAGAGAGAGAGAGAGAGTCGAAGAAGAAAGTTTGCTGCCTGCTGCCTGCTGTCAAGTGCACTGCACAAGGCTCACGGAGCAAGTTATAGTACGAGCGAGCCTCTGCGCGACTCTCGGACTCTTATTGTCGTCGTATAGACTCGTAGTATTACAACTGAGTGTGCATGTGTGTGATGTGTGTTTGTGTGCTGCGGACTCTATCGAATCGCAATAGTGCGTGTTTGTTGCAGCAGACATTAATAATACCCAAAGTTGTGGGTTACTTGGAGTAGTTGCGTATTAGCAGTGTCTATGTGCGTGCGTTGGTGAGTGAGTGTTGTTGCCGTTTACAACACGCAAAACGTTGAAACACCATCAGCAGCAGCAGTATTAGCTCGAGTCTCGTCTCTTCGTTGCCTGTGCTCGTGGGGCCGCATTATAAACATAACGCCTCGGCAGAGAGCATCTCCAGCATCGTCACCGTCGTTGCACCATTCCTCGCAGCGTCTATACACGTCGTTGCCACTGCGATACACCAGCTCCAGCAGTGCTGCTGCTCCGTTATCCTCGGGCTGTTCATTTCTATACAGACACATCTATAATAGCTCGCGCAGGCACTGTTGTTGTCGTCGTTGCCAGCAGCATCAGCAGCAGACGTAGTTGTTGTGTATCATAATTGACAACGCACGACGTCGAGTGCGGCCCGAGCGCCGAGCTAACTCACGGTCTATATGAACACCAAGGGTCAGAGCGACCCTGGAGAATCCAGGTAAATACATAAAAACAAGCTACATAGGTTAGGGAGTTTTGTATATTCCGTGCGCGACGACGAGCTAATAACATGAAACGCGCCTCGGCGTTATCTACATAGATAACTGCTACTGCTAATTTTCGTCTCGCTGTATATGCCGTGTGCGCGTTGCTATAACGCTAATATACATGTATTCCGCAATGTCTTATATTTTTAGTATAGTCGGTCTCTCTTTCATTCTCGGTCGTCGTCGTCTCGCGTTCAACGACATATCGTTGTCGCCCGTACGTGCCGTCGGTGTGTTTGTGTGTGTGCGCTTTACCTTGCGCGGCACCGATGAAATATTCTTTTTTTAAACCTTATTTTGCTTCGTTTATTGCTATATATCTCTCTCTCGAACGCACACGCAATCCCTCTCTTTTGCGATGCGCGCGATATATATAATAGAGAAGAATACATAGTAACGTTGTGCTGCGTTGCATATACAGCATGACGTTCGTAATTCTTATCGAAATATGCGCGAATTTATCGTGAAAAAAAGTACTCTCCGTACTCGGTACTGATTCTCGGCGAACAGATACGAACCACGGTTAGGGGGTATTGATACATTTTGCGGAATAAAATAACCAACGTTGCACTTCGTTGTACGTTGTGTTGTGTTGTTTCCTTTTAACCCGCGACGACGACGACGACGACGACGACGACGATGTCTATATAGGTATATAATGCAGGTACAACGTCATGGTCGCGAAGTTACGCCTTTGCAAGTGCGCCTAGCTGCATTCTGCTTGCTTCACTTCGCTCTCGCTCTGTGCTGCTCTGTTTTGTGTGTGCGTGTGCGCGTTTTTATTAAAAGGACTCCGAGAGCTGTGTTCGTCGTCGTGTATCTCGGAGGATAGGTAATGAAAAGTTTTGAAGAATCGAAAGAATCGCGGCACTCGTTTCAATCATCGCTTTTTTTTTCTCTCTTTTTTAATCGCGTCTGCTTCGCGTTGCTGTCAGTTGCTGTGAGTTGTGTACGCATTATCGTCTTTATATAGTATACCTATATCTGCGTCGTGCAGTTTATATATAGTACATCAGCTTTCTCGGATTCGGTTCTTTGTCTCTCTCATTCTCGCTCTCTCTCTCTCTCTATCTTTACGTATGCACGTTTCCTCGTTTTTAAGCTCGCGTGTGCTTGGATTTTTCAAACGTCGTTACTTTTTTTTCGCTTTTTAATGTAGCGCTTACGAGCATCGTCGCGCGAACTGTGCCAAAATATTGTTTTGTCGGGAAACGATACTTCTCTTTGTTACTTTCGCCGAGGTTGCCATACACATGATATAGACATATAATAAATACACTCGACTCTCGGTCGCCTCGCGGAAAAGCGCGTCGTGCGATCAGTGTGTCTGACGTTTCGTGCTCGATAAAACTACTGATTTTTCATTTCTCTTCTATCTTCGATATGCGCAGGGTAGGAGCAGAGAGCCCTTGCAGCGACATGAAGCGAACTGCTGCCAAGAAGTTGATCGAGCGATATTTCTTCCAGCTGATCGATGGCTGCGGCAACAGAAACTGCGACAATCAGTACTGTGCTTCTAGTGGCAAGGTAATTAATTACCTTCGTGCGATTCATTGATAATTCAAATGATCTTCAACTCTGTGCCTTTTCATTTTCAGTTGACAAATCTCACGGCTAACGAAGCTGCAGCACAGGCCATCAACCTTTTCTCACAAGACGCGAGGTTGTGCGACGGTGCTCAACCGAGCAAAGTACCCAGAACAGCTTTGGATTTGGATTTGGAGCCTGGGCCAGCATCCGTAGCCAAAAGCTTACCCAACAAAAATGTCAATCCAACATGCTCTGTCAAAGGTACATACTCTCATCGATCAATCAATATTATGCATGAGCTCAATTTCTAAGTATCTAATACATCTGTTACGTATTAGCAGATTCGTGTATGAATCATGAAATGACTGATAACATTTTAACAGAGGACATAAGCCAAGTAGACTTGCCGGTTGATTATAATAGCGAATCTGATGACAAAAGTATAATTATTGATTTTGTTAAATCAATCACTGAAAGTTTGTTACCTCCTCTTGTTTTATTGTAAAACATTATTTTGAATATTTTATGAACCAAAGTGACATTCGTTTATTTTAGATATTCATAAAGCATGTAAAGTTAAAGGAAAACGGTCTAGGAAATCAAATATTGCTGCTAAAAAGAATAAAAAAAAATCAAGTGGATCACAAAAACCACTGAAAGATTCTGAAAATTCGGATAGCAACTTGCTAATTAATAAATTAATTGTTTTGGCTTTGTATTTAAGATATGTCGATGCTAAAAATTTTATCAGTGAATCTAAGGCTACATAAAATTTCTGACTGATGAATTATTCAAATTACTACTTTAAATTACTTCCTAACTCGTTGTAGTTAATGACTTTTATAAATAAATCCATGATAACTGTCGTACAATAGTTGTTATGTTCTTGTTTGAAAAATTTGAATTTTTATTTGTATAGGAAAATCAGTGCCATATCTCACAGAAGGCAAACTTTTGGATATCATTCAAAAATGTAAATCTGAAGGTTCTTATTCGCTCCTCATCAGAACTCTGGGAGAGGTTTTTTCATCAGCGCAAGCTTTAGCTCAAAGTTTCCAAAAAACGCCGAAAAATGACTCACCACTAACAGCTCTGCTCGATAGAGCACCAACTTCTTTGCTATGTCCTCCAGGAGATATGAGCAAAGAAACAGTTCGATCATTACAAGGAGAGGATAAAGAAGAAGATAGTAGCGACCCATCACCATCAACACCTCTATTTGATGACACAAGTGTAGATTTACCAGCAGTACGCCGAAGTTTTGCTGCACTTTGGTCTCTGCCAGGTATAATAATAAAGTATTATAATATTTTGCATGGAACTAAAAGTTGGTAAAGCCAGTTGAGTGCTATTTCTGTACAGTTAAAAGTATAAAAATCATTTGACAGCGCATGAAACTGGTATCACCAACTATTGCTTATGCAAGTAACATTACTCCGCAAAAGTGAATATTAATTTATACATTTTTTTGTTTTAGGAGAAGCATTTGAATCAGCTTTAATAAATGCTCTAGTCACATTGTCTGATTATATAGAATTAGATCTGCGAGTTTTTGGTATTAATTCAGCAGACAGTACAGACAGCCTTCTAAATGTATTTCTTATAGTCTTTGAAATTCCGGTATTGGGAAGTGGAGAATATTTGGAAATGGCCCTACACATGCTTTGTAAAGCTGCAAGTTGTTTGCCTATTTCAGCACAAGCAAAGTTAGCTCGAATCTGGGCTCGTCATTGTAAATCTCGACTAGCCGATTTACTTCAATCTTTGCAGCAACTTATTACTGTTAAGGTATGCAATGTGCTAAAGTATATATATTTCCAAGTAAATGTTTAATTTTGTTTAAAAATGGAAAACCGCATCTTATAATCAATTTCAGGTCATTGGAAACACTTTTACTCGCGATTATTGCGTACAAGACTGTGACACTATAACAGCACCAACAAAAGTAATGAAAATTTTATACTATGCTAGTATTTTAGCCGGTGAACTGGATTCACTTGACTTGACCTATGATGAAGATGATGAACCGGCTGATAAAAGTTCGGTAAAGGTTCAAACGCCCCAGGTACGATTTTTGCAACCAACGAAATATTCATTTTTAGATTAGACATAAATGTCTTCTTTTTTTTTTTACAGGACCCATTAGCTGTTGAGTTGGGAATCTCGCCAATGGATGCTCGTACTCCCCTGATACCTTTAGTTGACTTTTACAACGAGCCTTTGAGTGATGCTGTTGAAATGGACAAAGATTATGCGTATTATAAAAGTGAACAGCCAAAGAAGTTTAGCTTTATGAATTACTCCTTTATACTTACTCCGGCAACAAAAACGTTAGGACTGTACTATGATAATCGTATTAGAATGTACAGTGAACGTAGAATGAGCTTTTTGCAAACTGTTGTTGGTCAACCCACAAATCCCTACCTCAGATTGAAGGTACTGTATTTCTGTGATCTTCAAGAAGATTGATTACACTATTCTTTTATTGAAATACGTAAAAATTCTAGGTCCGGCGTGATCATCTAATCGAGGATGCTTTAGTAGAATTAGAAGTTGTAGCGATGGATAATCCGTACGACCTTAAAAAACAATTAGTTGTAGAATTTGAAGGGGAACAAGGAGTAGATGAAGGAGGAGTTTCAAAGGAGTTTTTTCAATTAGTTGTAGAAGAAATTTTTAATCCCGATTATGGAATGTTTACGACTCAGGTAAAAATTAGTTAAAATATTTTTATTTCAAACAAGCTTCAAACTTTAAGCAAGTTAATTTTATAATTTGATTTTTTCTGCAGGAAGATACACAAACAATGTGGTTTAATCCGACATCTTTCGAAAGTGATGCTCAATTTACCCTTATTGGTGTTGTACTGGGTTTGGCTATTTATAATAACGTGATTTTGGATGTACGCTTTCCCATGGTTGTTTATCGTAAATTACTGGGAAGAAAAGGCAGTTATGCCGATCTAAAAGATTGGAATCCCACATTGTATCGAACGTTATTGGACATGTTGAATTACAAGGAAGACGATATCAGTGACACATTTATGCAGACATTCAGAATTGGTTATACGTTAGTTCATCTTAACAATTGTACATCTTTTTAACAATATTCATTTGAGTAATTTTATATAATCGATCTATTTCCAGTGATGTCTTTGGATCGCTTCTATTCCACGACCTAAAAGAAAAAGGAGACGAAATAAATGTGACCCAAGCAAATAAGAGAGAATTCGTCGACCTTTATGCCGATTTTTTGCTGAATAAATCGGTCGATAGGCAGTTCAAAGCTTTCAAACGCGGTTTCCAAATGGTCACCGACGAAAGCCCCTTGTCTCTGTTATTCAGACCCGAAGAAATAGAACAACTGGTTTGTGGAAGTAAAGTTTTCGACTTTACTGAATTGGAAGCAGCCACGGAATACGATGGTGGTTATACTGCTGAAAGTGACACGATACGCAATTTTTGGACCGTGGCTCATGCTCTATCAGCAGAAAACCAGAGAAGACTTTTACAGTTCACAACAGGCAGTGACCGTGTACCGGTCGGTGGATTATCGCGGCTGAAACTGGTCATTGCTCGTCACGGAGAAGATACCGACAGGTTATTTAAATTCTTATAACATATTTCTTGTTTGCAATATGAAAAAAATTATTTAATATATTATTCTTGTACCTTACAGATTACCTATAGCTCATACGTGCTTCAATGTGTTATTGTTACCAGACTATTGTACATTAGAAAAATTGCAAGACAGACTACTAAAAGCCATAAATTATTCAAAAGGATTTGGCATGCTGTAGACGTTTCAAAAAACGCTCCTCTTTTATGACATCATTCATCTAAAGCAGACATTCGCTTAGTTTTAGAGTTTCATTTACAATAAATGTCCTAAGATTCAAGTTCATGCAAGTACTTTTATGAATGGAGATAAATGGCTTTGTCATTGATGTTGATACCAGTTTAAAAAAAAAACTGATGATTCCATTTATCGATGTATTTTTGTTAATAACAATTAGTAAATATGTTTGACAAATTTCTTTTTGTAATATATGAAAAACATGAAAACTAAATCGGTGAGTAATCTTGTGGATATAAAGTGCAAATTGCAGTCCAGGAACTGAACGTTATAAGTGGCAAATAAGCTGTGTACAGAATTTTTTTCATAAACAAAATCTTTTGAAAGCATTTTATTGGAGAAGCGTTACTTTTTTAGAACTTTCAATACTTGTATTGTCCAACATTCCTATACCATCCTTCTATCAACACTATTTTTTTAGGTGACGGGTCAAATAATGACAACTTCTAGTAGACCAGCATTATGACTTTTCGCTCACTCAACCTGTTATTTTTTTTCAATTTCAACTGATTTACTTGAAAGACAAAAATTCAATAAAGTAATAAAGCTAGTATTCATGATGTCAGAATTATGAAGAGTCAAGAAATTTTCATTTAATTGAAGAAGTCAAGGTTTATTTTTAATGTCTAATACTTTATTTACTAATTTTTGAAAAGATCTTTTTAATATTACCACAGGCTCAGTTCAATAATACAAAAAAGTTTAAATAAAATTGTCAAAATTTTTATTTCTTCATGATTTCACAGAGCTTTTAGTCTAATACTTATCAGTATCCTAATACTCAACATTGGTAGCAGCATAAAAATGTAGCAAAATCTACGCTTGACACAAATTTGTACTGGAAAAAATAACTTCTCAAGTGTCATAAATTGTTTCATTTGATAAAATGATCAGAAAATCTGTTCCTCATTACTAAATATAATGAGTTACATTACATCAACTCTTACAACTAATGGACGGTAATTTACCTAGTATTATAATAATAATTTCCAAACAAAGTTGGAATGGACGGTTGGTCTAATGGACGGATTTAGTTCAATCATTTAGCATTAGTTTTTAAGCAAAAAATTTGCTTGCGATGACTGCCACAACAAGGAATACGGACAAGGTAGTACTTGTTGCACTATTACACCGATGATCAAAAGAGCAGAAACACCATGTTACTTCATCGTAATAGTCTCTATGAATATCCAATTGATGAATAGAGTTATTAACGTAGTGACCAAGCCTAATATCTTTGGCTGCTGGTCTGCATCCTTCGTACTTATCGGCTGGAATATCTGTTCTGAATCCTCGTAGAGCGCTCAAACACTCTCTTGTTATGACAGTTTCAGCTACAGTAATTCATTATCGTAAGTTGCTTGCTTTGATTACTAGTATTAATAGAAAAACATTCAATCGTACCTCCTTTTCTTTCAATAACTTTTACACACTTGTCATCGTATTCAGGACATGTTTCACCCCAGTGCCAGAGCCAATTGAATGGAGTTCCACAACCAGGTTTATTACTGTTGCATCGATAACAGTAAATGGTTGATTCCCCTGAAAAAAATCCCCCATGAATCATGAAATGCAATCGTCGTCACGAATGATAACAAAATCTTGCTCTAAAGCGAGAGGACTCGCTTGTTTAGACAAACGTCAACCACGCCCCCGTTAATGGAAGCTTGGTTATGTGCAAGCGATTGTTTACCATTTTCCAAGCAACTTACCTAGACTCGCGAAAACTGCTAAAAAAACAAAAGCAATCAGCAGTGGCTTCGTCATTTTTCTTGAGATAAGACTTCTTTTACACCGATACCGAAGAATCAAAAAGTCGCGAGTTTTACGCAAAACACCAATTCTAGCCACTGCTTAATTACAAGTTAATAAGGTAACGTTGTATATCATAAAAAGTTGGGCAGGACACGCGAGTGTAATGCAGTATAACTTTTCTGCGCGTCAAAGAAAAAGCTCCGATTTTGTTCGAGTATATACAAAACAAAAACATGTACGTTTGTTTACACGAAAGTAGCACTTGAGTTGATTATAACTTTTGAATTGGTCAATCGAACGTTTAGTGCGCAGCCGAGTGGACGTGCCGCTCCGTACTGGTCAAGCTGGCACAAGGCAGGTACCGATATTATACCTATATATATAGTATAGATCTGTGTGTACAGTGTGAAGATCTTAGCATTATAGTGAGAGAAAACGTGCGCGCGTGAAGTGTGTGAACTAAGGCAGAGATCGTTTTTTTTTCTATTAAAAATCAAGTGAATCGAGCCGTGTGTGCACCTGTGATCGAGACATCAGCTATATATATACAGCCGAGGGATTATCTCAGCAGGTAACGTATTATAAGTATACAATATATAATCGAAGACGAAGATCTGTATATAATATGATGTGCATATGCGATCGACTGTGAAAAACGATTTGTCACACCGGTTTTATACACTCTCAATTACGAAATACTTATGTAGCTGCTCTCCGCGCGCGATATCGTTCGTCGTCGGGTGCCCGCATGTGCTCGTTGAAAAAAAAAAAAACCACGGAATCTTTAAATACTTTTCAATACGAATGGCAGTCGAGTATCGTATACCCACGTATACTCTAGGCCTGAGAATAATTCTCGCGTTTAATAGGGGATATTTAGAAATCGCCGAGATACGAAATTCGATTTCTTCTTTATTTTGACTGGAACACGAACCTGCATACACATCGCCGCGCGCCGTATTTATATTTTGAGATGAGTTTCCGAAACGTCCGATCTCTCGCAAGCGCATGAAATCTTTCGAGTATACGAAGTTATTTTTGAAGTTCCTTTCCGCGGACGAGCGGAAAAAAAATCGGGCAGGCCTCGCCGGGGAAAAACAAATAAATGCATCTATAATCGAGTCGCGCAACTTTTACGACGCAGTGATTGTGTTTTGTGTAAGTTATACGTAAGTACACAACGCAGTTCTGCAGAAATCGCGCGGGTGCACACGTGCGGTGGCTGGCTGGCGTGGCGGCATCTCGATCGAAGACGACGACGCAGCTGGGTAAACGCCGAAAATGCGTGACGAAATGCACTAATAACGGGTATACGCCAAAAATCAACTCAGAAATGTTCGCTCGATCGAGGAAAATTTACTGCATTAATATTGCCATCGATGATCATCGGCTCGAGAGTTGCTGCTGTCGCTGCGAGCTTATCATATCGCATAGCATATAAATCGACGAGTCACACGCAGACATTTCTCAATAGAGAGAGAGAGAGAGAGAGAGGGACAAATTTCACGATTAAAAAAAATCGGCGTGTCGTGTCCTTGCACCGCAGAATGACATGTATAAATATAATATATAAAACGAAAGGACGCGTAATAAGCGACCAGGAATCTCTTCGTCTCTCACTCTCAGCCTTAATATTATTAGTCGACGTTTTCCGTGTGTGTTTATAATATGAAAGAGCGAGAGACGTCTCGACCGCGAAGTCGCAAGAATTTACCGGAGCCTCAAGCGTTATTATATATATAAAACATTTACTCTTTCTCTCTCTCTGTCTTCGGCCAAGTGCAGCTAAGCAATTTGCCGCGCAGTGAGCGTGTGTTGCTGCTATGTGCACGCTCATGCTGCACAGTCGAGTCGAGAGAGAGAGAGAGAGAGAGAGAGAGAGACTCAAGAGTCCAAGAAGCATGAGAGGCTCGAGCAGTGCTGCTACCGCGAGTCGCGACGGCGATTCGCACCAAGTACAAAATACATACAAGTATACGGGTACCGCGAGGCGCTTCGATCGTGTCGAGTCTCGAGACAGACTCTCTCTCTCCTCTCTCTCTCTCTCTACTCCGTTCTTCCGGCGAATCTCGTACGTTCGTTTGTAACAGGTGGTTCGCTATGGTTGGCTGATTTTTGCGTGGTGTGGGTTAACTTGCCTCTCTCTCTCTCTCTCACTCATTCTATCCTTATATACGTACATGCGTGTGTGTCGGTCTGCAGACCAGAGAAATGTCGGGGGCACATTGCTGTAATAGCTTTTTTGCTATTGTGTGCGTGTATGAGTTGTTGCAAGTATACCGAGTAGCACGCCGGTGTAGGTATAAGCCGGCACAAGAGAGAGAGAGTCGAGAGCGCATATTATAATCCGCCGGTGCACTGCAGACTCCCGATTATTATGCGACTGTACTCTATTGTTCGAAATTAGCAATTCGTATTTTTATTTTACATGGTGAAAATTATAATACTTGAACGCTTAGAAAACGTTTCCATGAATAAAGTTCATCTTTTCATTGATGAGACCGATCCTTCGCGCAGACAGACGATCGTCGTCGCGGTTAATGCTTTCTCTGCGCTAGTCGCTCGTCTGCGCGCTCGGACGATGTCCTGCATCAATTCTCTTTTCCTCCCCCCTTCCCCCTCCTTATATATTACGGTTTCGTCGCTCTTATGCTCCTTTCTGCGGGCTCTCTCTCTCTCTCTCTCACGAGCGAACGAATGAATACCCATGCCATACATCATAAAAAACTCGCATTGCTATTACATTACAACAATACTCTTCTGTAATATCGTAACTTCGTAAAATACTACATGCTATCGTTACAATACGTTCGCTGCGTCTGTTACAAGAATATATACGAGCGACAGCGGCCAGCAGCTCTGCGCCGTATCGCGCGCCGCCACCGCCGTTTTTGCAGCAGCACGCCCAACAACGAGCGGCTTGCATGGGGGGCTCTCTCCTGACGCTGCGGCTGCGATGCTTCAGCAGCAGTGTGCTCGAGACCGATAGCACGTGCGCTTGGGACGACGACAACGACGACTTTAATAGATATAAATATACAACCAAAAGTTCACCGTATATAATAAACGACGACTGAATAATAATAACAATAATAAATTAAAATAATAACAACAAAAACCGACGCTACACACACATACATATATCGCGCATACCGACACACTGAAACAGACACACACACTTATAATCGAGCTTATCGCAACAGCGGCCTATAAGCGGCAATCGTGCGAATCGCTAACATTAATACACACAAACTCACTCACACAAACATTTCTCTCTCGCGCCGAACCAACACACGGAAATCCGCGAAAGTCGAGAGAGAGACGCGCGCGCGCATGTGTTGTCCTCGTGCTGCTCCGCGGCCTGCCTCGCACACTCGCTCCTAACTAAACTAACATATTATATACAATACAAGCTACAAAACAACGGCTATCCTGCAGTATCGCCGTTGCGCCCGACAACCCAAAGTGCATTATTACACGTGTGTGTCGACTGACTCTGTGTATGTGTGTCGTGTGTCCGCCTTATCACATCGGTGCGATCATCTGCATCCTGCAGCAGCAGCAGCAGCCGTTTAGCCCACTGTGTGTACCGTGTGTATGTGTGTGTGCATTATAATTGAGTCACCGGTGCCTTGCGTGCGTTCGAATAATACACACGATATAAAATAAACATTGTGACTGATCTATAAAATTGTGTTGGTGCTACTATACTACATTGGAGTATCTCGACAACGACCGCAGTAATAAAAAAATAAGGTGCAGAATATTGTACGATCACGGGCGCGGGCAACCCACACACACACACTCGACTCACGAGTCACACCAACGAATACCTCTACTACCAGTCGCCGCTCGCGCGCGTGCACAGTGCAGCAGCAGCAGCAGCGATTCGCATTCGCTCGCTTTTAACCTATGCTCCGAGGCGGCGAAGCTCCCTCAGCTGCAGCAGCGACAAGCCATATGTAAGTCGAGTGCGCGCGAGGCAGACGACTGCAGCAGCAGCGAAGACATATACAGACAGACAGACGCTGGAGGCCCTCGCTTTTCTCTAAAGTGTAACATATTGTTTTTTTGTGCTTCGAATTTGGTGTGCCACTGGCAGCCTCAACGAATTGGTTCGCGTTGGTTGGTTCTCATCACTACGGCCATGATACTTCCTTGTTGCCACTAGTAGTGCCCGGTGTATAGCTTGCAATCCCATCTGGACGACGGCGACTACGACGACGATGATTCCGTTGACCGACATGTGAGAGAGGGTGTATCACAAGCGAGACGCATACGGCTGATAATAATACAACTCACATTTATGTGCGTACTCCATTACTTACATACAAATAGCATGTAACATTGATGTGTGTATCTGTATAATTTAAACCGAATATTTTCTGTCTGCTGCTTCGTACAATATTGCTTCCTCGCCATGCTTGTCTCTCCTCATTTGTGTGTGTATGTGTGCCTGTATGCGTGAGCTTCTTGCTCGCTCGCTTCGACTCTCGGACTCCTATATGTTTTTCTGAATGTTTATAAATAGACACACGCTCGCGCCCATGCCGTATCAATTTACAAATTACTCTCTCTCTCTCTCTCTCTCTCT
>CACVKI010145411.1:0-18936 GCA_902732785.1 Trichogramma evanescens | reverse complement strand
TCTCTCTCTCTCTCTCTCTCTCTCTCTCTCTCTCTCT
Source organism: Trichogramma evanescens (assembly GCA_902732785.1). Taxonomy (NCBI): domain Eukaryota; kingdom Metazoa; phylum Arthropoda; class Insecta; order Hymenoptera; family Trichogrammatidae; genus Trichogramma; species Trichogramma evanescens. The sequence continues at coordinate 18,899 of CACVKI010145411.1, read as the reverse complement.
CTCTCTCTCTCTCTCTCTCTCTCTCTCTCTCTCTCTCTCTCTCTCTCTCTCTCTCGGTACCGGGCTCTCGTTTTTCCCCTCTCGATATTTCATGTTGTTGTACGCAAGGCCTCGCGTTCTGATTGAGTTCAGATTGGGCGTACTTTTTTTTTGTAGTGGAGAAATCGAGTCGGCGGACCTCTACCGTATGCTCGCGGTTCGGTGTTTTTTAGGGGTATGTACCGCGAGTATCAATCGGTCCCCTATTTATTTTACAATATGTGCGTAAGCAGCAGCACGCGGGGCAGCGAACGCGCGACCGACCGAGCGTGTGTGTTTGAATTTTTCGGACACGCCCAAGTTGACCACCGGCCCACCGAAATACATGCATACATATTGGGAAGTCATGATGTTTGAAATATCATAATATTAAAGCGACAGGAGAGTGTTTACTTTTGACCGGCTGTGATGATGATGATGATGATGCGCGCACGTTTCTCGTTACACACACACACAGACATACAGACAAGATGTCAGTTATATCGTCGCGTGGGTTTTCCTCGACTATATAGTTTATTCTTACGATGCATTAAAATTTCGGGAAAACAAGCCGAAGATAGAGAGCCAAAGCGGATAAAAATGAATGTAAAGTGCGTGAAGTTGAAAAAAAGTAAAGAAGAAGAAATAATAATAACAAAGTCGCTGCTGGCGCGCGCGTTTAGCTCGATAATATTATTATCGTTGCGCGCCTCGAGCGTTTGTATGTTACATTACGTTATATATACGGTGCTGCGCGTATCTCGCCAATACATATACGTTCGATGTGTGTGTGTGTGTGTGTGTGTGTGTGTGGAACAAGGCCAGTGACCAACAACGCCACCGGCGTTAAAGTAAGGCGAGCTAGCTCTAAGCGTCACACATTTTAACTCGACCGATCGATCGGCTCGCGCGATTCAATTGTTGTGCGCTGTTGTATACGTTCTTGTTGCTGTCCCCCCCCGCGATACCGCCCCCGCGCACATATATACACGACGATGGCAGCGTAGATACAGAGTTTTTGTGTGTGTGATCATCGGGCTTTGCCCCCTCCTCCCCTTCCTTCCCTCCCCCGCGACCAAGAAAAAAAAAAGCCCCCGATTCTTCGAGCACGTGCTTGCGAGCGCGAATCCATAACATATAGGAACACACAGACGCGGGCGCGGAATATGTGCTTTCGCGGTCGACTCTACACATGTCATATATAGGCTTTACACGAGAAGTTGGTCAAATTGTATGTCGCGCGCAAGCTGCATCGCACACCGCAGTAGTGCACAGGATCGAAGCTCGCGATGCTTTGTTATATAGGCGGCTGTATGTATATTTCTGGTACATAGCAGATAATATACAGGCAGATGTCCGTGTGGCTTCCCTGAACTCCGAATTTCCACAAAAACACACAACGATTCGAAGCCCGGAATTACCCTAACAGAGAGAGACACACTCACACACGAACTCGCACTCGGGCGAGCAGATGTGCGCGCGAGCCTATAATAGCATAGCGATGAGTCGTCGCGATCGTCGTCTCCCGCGTGCACGCGCGGTCCCGCATGCGTCTTTCCCACCAGATCGATCTTTTTCCATGCGGGGGATGTCCACAAAGCTCGTACGCGATATTACTACTACTGTACGCTATGCGTCAGCGGAAAAGCCAAACCTTGGCTCTCTCTCTCCTTTTTTTTTTTTTTTTGTCGTACGTGTAATAATCCAAGGGGGTGTGTAGGGTGTGATATAATAACGGCACACACTACACCATTACATCGCATCTCTCGGACGCCTCGCGTTAAATTCCCATATGTATCAAGCTCGCGCGCGCGCGCGCGCCGTGTTTATATACACGCGTGCTTTCTGAATGAGCTGTGTGCTGCTAGCTAGCTAGCTAGCTACTGCTGCAGCACGTATATTATCCCCGATCGATGCGCGCCAGTGTCACACACAAACACACATTCGATACAGTATAAAGTAGAGCTTTGCCATATAATGCGCATACGTACGTCTGTTATCGACTCGTACGCCACCTTTTTTTTTATTTCATTGGGTCAATAAAAGAGCCGAGCCGAGTGCTATGTTACTAATGCGTTTGAGGCGCGCGATCCGAGCATTCCATATGTTGAAAGAGACGCGAGTGTTTGAGTAAAAGAATAAACCGGGCGGCGTGCGTGCGTGCGGCCGTGCTGCTGCATCGGCTCGCGGTCGCGTGTGCGCCGAAAGCCATGCGCAGTAGATCGTCGTTGTTGCGCGACGAGAGACGCTTATTTTTTTTATCTTTCGCTCGACTGCCAAAGCCCTCCATGCTCTGCGCGCGGCTCGAAAGACTCTCTCGAACGTATTATAGCGTCTACTTCTTCTTCTTCTTCGTCTTCGTCTCTGCTGCGGCGCGCTGCGCTCCGAAGTTGCTGACTTTATGCGAGACTCTCCGCAGTCACTCGAGAGGTTTATATAAACTTTCTCTCCTTCCCGTATATACATTCCCCCGATTCTTCTCCTCGATTGGCAGCAGCAGCAGCGCCTATATACCTCCTCCTACGTACGCTTCTCTCTTCTCACCTTTTCTATACATACGGCACGTATACTGGAGGCTTGACAATAGTAGACTAATACTATGCTCAGTCGCGCCTTCCAATATATATATGGCTCGTACCCCACATGTGTCTCTCTCTTCCGCACGTTTAGATTCTCCTCCATGCCCATGCGTGCTATACTATGTACACTCGCGAGCGGCTATAACAGGAAAAACTAGCGTGTGGAGTGGAGTGGAGTGGCGCGAGAGAAAGAGAGAGAGAGAGAAAGACAGAGATCACGGAGCCTCTAGCAGCTTTCGTATAATATAACAGTCTGACGCAATGCTCGCTGCATGCCGGTTCTCCCGGCGGCGAGCTGCTCGCTGGTTCTAGCTACCGGTAAGTCCCCGCGAGACTCTATACTGCTTCTTTCAACTCTGTATACGGCGGCTGAATTTTTGCGTATTTGCTTCGCGCGGTACTGTGCGCAAAAAAACAACGACAACAATAACAACAACGATAATAATAATGAACGAGTGCGTCTGCTATTCGGAGTTTGTACAATGCCTTATCGTGTAATTTTAACGTAAATTTCGGAGCGACATATGGCCCATCTTATCCAGCTGACAATAATCCGAGTGAATTTTTTTCTTTTTGATCGCATTATTCACGACTCGTTTCTGTGCCTGTGAGTGTGTGTTATTGTTTTTTTCCTTTCGTATATACCGGCTTCGTTTTCGTATTTACTTCGTCGATCGGAAATCAAACGTACTCTTCTTCAGACTCATTTAAATTGGGTCAAGGATATTCATTTTTTTCTAACGAGCATAATATATTAACGCTTATTCATTCGATCGGAAAAAGTTTCTGTAATTTTTCAAATTGCTTTTTTTTAATCCATCAAATAACCGAATCACGTTCGTTACGTCCGTTGCGCTAGTGAATTCGTAAAGAAAGCGCGCGAAGCAGAAAGGAAAATAGACGAAAGCCCACGTAAAGATCGAAAAATAATTACTCATAGTGAAATCGTCCTTCCTAAAATATTTTCATCGATTATTTTTCTATTAAATAAATATTTTAATTAATTACTATTATCATAAAAAATAATAAAAATAATTTTTGTTTACTATGATTATTTATTATTCCCTTAATGTGTATATATATGTGAGTGAGTATGTGTTGGTAACTGTAGTGTGTACATTCGAGATGCGTGATCGAATGAGTTAGTATAAATCTGAAAGTGAAAAAGGTTTGATCAATTTATTATAAGTTTCAGTAATATAACAATAATAGTACAGCTACTATAAACAGTTTTAGATTTATAAAAAAAGCACGTGACAATTTTACTCACGTGATTCTATTTATAGAAAACAATTAATACTTGCTTATATTTTTCTTTTAATAATTTTTATAATAAAAAATTGAATTAAATTTTTCAATCAACCTGCAATTCAAAACAATATTTACATTGAATTAAATCTTTGTGATGGATGTAATTACAATTTGAGAATAATCTTTCAAAGAGCTTATCTGAAAAAGAATCTATATTTCGTATATGCCTCGCTCTATAATGATCTCAAAATAGTGAAACTCACGCCCACTACCGTAAATGGAAACAACTTATGGTAATGTTTGACTTGAAAAGATTCTTTTTCTTTTTAGGTTTTGTCTATAGCGGCAACGGTATACACCAATAGGACAGAAAATCTCTTGGTGACCAGAATCATCGTAGTGCTCCGTTCAGTGTTGTTTAAGTTCGTGTTATTTATTTGTTTTTCAACACCATGAACGACGAGTTTGAAAATCCACAATGGAGTAATATGGAACTCCTGCCAGAAAATTTAGATAATTTAGAAAATTTAGGCGATATGGGTTTCAACAACTTGGACGAGGTTCGTAATTTATCAATGACGCTAATGTCAATTTAATTTTACTCTACAATCTTTTATACTTTCCATGCTTAAGTCATATTAATTTATCGATTGTTGAATGCAATTCCTAGTCATTATTGCTAGCGCTTTATTCTCACGCGTTAGCGCTCTTTAGATATTTTAAACTTTTTTTGAGAAATTTCTGATTTCGATTAAAAATAAAATACTATAATAGTATTGTAATAGTACTATCATAGTACTTTTTTAGAAATCGAAATCCGAAATTTTGGTGATCCAAGTGCTTATTCAGTTACACCGCGTAATATACAATATCAGACATTTCGGTTAAAATGTACTTCAAACAAGTTGATTTGTAAACTCTAAAAAAACGGCGCCAAATAATGTTAACGGAAACGGAAATGCAATTTTTCCGATTTGCGTCGAAAAAAATTCATCCCGCACGTGCTCGTCCTCCATTTGAAACTGTATAACCTTTCCTCGAAAAACTAACGATTTGCTCCGAAAATGGTTCCAAATGGATTCAATTAAATGAAGGAGTATCAAATTTCGTTTTATAGCATTCTTATATCTGAACATCGCCACTTTGTATGCAACTCGAGTGAATATGTTTATCTCAACAAAACTTAACAAAACCCGGTCCAATGTATTCAAAAGTAGAACACTTGTTTGCAAAAATGAGTTATTCTTTTAAAGTAATTTCATTGGTCGAAAATTAAAAAGTACTTTTATCAACATTTTCTTGAAAATTTATCGTTTTAATTAGGCCTTGCTTTGTTATGATGCAAACTAACCTTCCAGTCAAACTATATCTTGATAAAAGAGATTTCTTCCATTTCAATTTAATCTTATTCTCAGTCATTAATTATTCGAATGAGTTAAGCATCACCGCGTGATTTCACGCTCCCGCGGTCAATGTTATCGATTAAAAAACAAAAAAAACAATAGCTTATTTTTTCCGTGGCACCTACAAGTTTTTAAAAATAAATAGTGAGCATTCGATTGAAATGACACACATTTGCACTTCACCGGGCAAAGTAAAATGAAGAGAGAAAGAGAGAAAAAACACCGGTAATGACAGTAGCACACCGCGCTCGGTTGTAGTTTTTCAACTCGCGCCGCTAAAACACATTCAACTTTCATAGAACAGTGTCATTGAAAATAATTAGTATTTCATATAGCCATATGCACGTGTGGGGGGAAGCGAAACTGGAACTCGAGCACGAAATTATGCTTTTAGTTGCAACAAAGTGCCCGAGTCTGTATGAGTTTTTAGCATATGTCAATTGTATAAAAATGCTCGTCGTTGTTGTTTTTCTTTTTTGCAACTCGTAAATAACGCGTTCGTAACGAGCGTTTGTTGATTTCCTTAAGGTGTAATTGTTCGTTCACGGTACATAAACGTTATGTATATTATTGTTATTATTTTCAATTTCGACCGATGACACAGGTGAGGCGCGATAAACTCGTACACCGTATCAGCTCTCTGCCTGCATAATAATCTATATCTAACTCGAAGCACGAATAACTCAATACATAAAGATATAAGCATCGTGCGTACCGCTTGGAGTACCTCGTACAATTTGTTTAGTCGTTCACGAATTTCTGGGAGTCGTATCGTTTACTCCAAAAAACTTTTCGTTACATTTTAACACGCACACAGATAAAAAATGATAGCTACGAAGGCTCATGCAATGTGCGTACATACTGATTAGAAACTAAAATACACGGAAAGAGTTTTGGCGATTTTTTACCCTCCGAAAAAAAGTTTTATTTATCTCCGCAAACTACGTAAAAAAACGAGCGAATAAAAATTTTAAATAGTGTCTTTCTTATTAAAAATCGACACTATTTTAATCAAATCAAAAGCCAAAGATAACGATCATGAAAATGCGTGCTCTCGATAAGATATGGTAAAAATTCTAGCACCAAAGTTAGATGGAAGTACTTCTCGATGAAAATGACCCTACTATTCATATTAAATTGTTTTACATTATCTTTCAATTAAAGCCCATGTTAATGTTTCAAAGCTCAGTGATGTGACTTCGTAAAAAAATTACCCACTGTCGAATACATAAACAAAATTCTAATACTCAGACACAGGACAGGTGCGATACATCAAAAAGAGTTGAAAAAAATATATACATTAGTTTGGAAGTCGAGCACGTCTTTGTAATCGTTATTTTAGCTTTAGAAAGTTTGGCTTCTTTTTTTTTTCTAGTCAATTTCGACACCTGCTCGACTCAAAAAAAATGTTTGAAGAATTACCATGAGTTTCAAAACCGTATTCTCTCACCATGTACTACTCTCAAACAAATATACAAACACACCTTCTCGCGTATTTGAAATTATGTACGCTTCATCTTTGAATTTCATAAATTTACCAATTTAATTGGCGCGAGTCTTAATTCTATAGACTATACACCACTGCTAATCTAAATTATTCCGACGATTTCTGTTCTAGATTATTTTTTTTTTTTTTAATTAAAAAATGTAGTACGATAGGATTGTATATGCATAATAATGTATACAAAATTGCGCACGCACAACCGATGGCGACGAGCATAAAGCAATTTTGCTCTCGTCCCCGAGAGTTTGCCCCGATGTACGTGTGTATCTCGCATCAAGTATCGAGGCATACCTCACGAAAAACCGGTAGATCGAGCTTTGAATCCTTTCGGAGTTGACGTCGTCTCGCGTACGCGAACACATATACTTTGCCTCTCTTTGCTCCAATTTTTTTCTCTCGTTTTGTTTTTCTCTTTCTCCTCTTTCCGAGTCTCTTTTGTGGGTATAATGTATAAAAGTGCAGCTGTACGTACGTTCGAGAGCAAAAGGAAAGTCGCAAGGAGAAAATGTGCGAAAACGTCGCGTTTCATTGCGCACACTTACACACATTGCGCGCGCGTAAAATCATTCATCAAAAGGGATACATAAATACGTATCACGCGCGCGTATTGTACAATCGCCGGAGTCCTTTCCCAATCGTAAAAAATCGATGACAATGGAACTATCGTCAGGGTTTACTCGCGTACACTCATAGAGAGAGAAAGAAAGGCTTGGTGTGCCATAATATGACTCATACATAATGAAAACAACATTTTTAGAATATATACGGTCCCATGCTTGCTCAAAGTTCGTTTCACCATATCTATTGCTCGGCTTTCTCACTTCCTTTTAAAGGCGTCACACATATAACCATGTGTGTCTACATGTGAAAGAGGTCGTTGACCTTTTCGTGGGCACATTTTTAGCGCTCCGACTCGCGAAATCGGGTATCGAGTTTGTAAGGGGGCTTGTGCTCACGTATATATAGTTTCTATATACCTATATAGGATCCACCTGTTTGCAAGCTGCCGCCGCCGCCGATTCGAGCCGTATTCGTGCGCGCACGAGTATACATGTGTGTGTGTGTGTGTGTGTGTGTGTGAGTATGTGCACACTTTGCGCCGCGCAGCGAGTCAATGTTCTTCTCGTTTTGCCGTCACGTTTCGCGAGGCGTTGGCTTTTTTCACGAACGAAGCGCGTCGTCGTCTTGTATTCGCCTTACAGCGTCAGTGTCAAAAATGTCAATCTCAGCGAATCTTGAACTTTTCATATAATTCCTATAAATACGCTGTCCTCGAAGTTTATACGTCTTTACTTGCATTAATGTCGAAGCTCCCCTTCAAAATTTAATTGTTGTTTTTTCTCGATATATACCCATCTCGACATGCATCGCGACTATCCCGCAGATGAGGGGGAAAAAAAAGCCTAGAACAGTAAAGTCGGATTTATATAGTCCATATTATGGTGCACAGTGCAGCAGGCCTCGAAGATAGCGGAAGTAGCGTATAGCATGGTACTAGTATAGTAAAAAGATAGCGAGAGAGAAACGCGCGCGCCGGTGACTATATATATATAATACAACACACTAGCGCAAGCCAGTTCACGCCTGATAGAGCTCGATGAAAATAATGCCTCTGCGGGTTTCTCGTTAAATTCATGGAAAATTCGAGTTAATTCGGCGGCGCCGGGGTGCCCGCCCGCACCGCGCACCAAACCGCCGATGTTATTTCAAAAAACGTTTTTATAATATACAAATAAGGTGGGAGCGAGAGAGCGCGCTATGGATCCTTTGAAGTTACGGAGGCTCTCGAGGCATTAGAAACTGCTTCATTGAAGGATGAGGAAAAAAAGTGTATCTCACGCGGGGAACGTTTTAATACGCCGGTTGTATTTTAATTCCTTACAGATGCGTATAGCGTAGTCGGGGCTCCGAGTGCCCGACTACGCTGTGTTTACGTCCGCAACGAAGTGCAGAATCAAAGTACCTCAGGTATAGATACTCGCGGTGCGCGCTCGAGCGCACATGCAGCAGGCAATCCTCCGCTGCACTTACGTATGTATACGTACGCAGCAGCGGTAACGACGACCTTCAACTTGACCGGCGCAGGCGAGACTGCACCGCGCTGCAGTTCTGCGCGATGCGAGGCAGAGTAAGCGAGGCTTAATGTGGCGCGCCGCGCGTAAGAATATATATATTTCGTGCCGTATAAGGTCCTTGACCCGCCCTCTGCTAATGAATTTCCGTACCTCTGAAGGATAAAATTCTGCAGTGCAGCACACGTACACCTGTATATGTTTCGGAAACGAGCGTCGAATTTTCATTTCGCATGGAATTTTTCTTATTTTTTTTTTCATGTCTTCCTATATGAGGAATCACCTCTCCTACTGTGTGCCGCGACCAGCTTATATAGACACGCCGTGTACTCTCGCAGTCATGCGCGTCCCATGCCGTGCTCTGTGTCTGTGTATACGTTAACGGCACGTAGGCTCCGTGTATATACATTGCTAAAAAAAAAAACTCGTATTTCGCCTGACACAAGCTGAAAAATAATACGCGTACTCATTTTATCGATCGAGTTTATAATAAATGGTCCATTACGATACGATGAGATCGCCTAGTATCACGATGCTTATTCACGATTTTGAAATTTGTGTGTCCGCGCGCCTCTCTCGCGAATACATTATCAATAATTTCATGTAATTCGAACTTGGATTCGTTGCGAGTCGAGTCCGAATGTTCCGTTGTACATCTATTAGGCGTTGTATAGGTATAATAAAAAATGAACCGAGCGAGATTTCTTCACTTTCTCCCTTCGAGCGATACTTAAACTCCTCGGATACAGCACCGATTGTCAACTTACTAAGGATTTTCAAATATTAGAAATAATGACTAGGCAATTCGTCGAGAAAATGACCAAGCGATGGCAATTTTTTTCTCTCTCTCCCCCTCTCGAAAATATTCATTCTATATTCGTAAAGTTACAGCTGTATCCGGACATGCAGTGGTTCCAAGACGAGGATAACAAGAGCGTCGTGATCAAGGACAAATTAATGACGGACGCTGCGTTCGTGGGCGAGAAGCAGACCAAGAGCGAACACAACTACTGCTCGACGAGGACGAGCGACGAGGGTCCGCAGGCTTCCGCGTCGTCGTCGTCGTCGTCGTCTGCGTCTGCGATGCCGCCGTCGATGCCCAACCTGCCCACCCTCGTGGCGGCCGTGCCCCAGCTCAACGGTTCGGAGGTCTTCATTCATCAAAACGCCAACATACTCGGCGATCTCGACGGTGCGTTCTTCTCCTCGTCTTATTTATTTGGTTCCGTTTCCTTCCCTCGTATATTTTGTGACCCATTGTTTACACGCGGAAAAACTCTGGTCGGTAGCAGATAAGAGAGTAGTTCTGCTGTCGTGCTCGCGCGTTGTTTTGTTTACGTCGCTAAAAACTTCTATCGCGTGCAGTTGTCGTGCGGCATTTGACCCGCCGCATTTTGGCACTGCCACGATGATATACAATACAGAGATATATAAACACGTGCTCCGCATTGTTTTACAGGTATAGAGATGGAATTCCCGATCCAGATAGACGCCACGACGTTCAGCACGGAATCGTCGAGTTCGCACAACAACCCGCGAGTCAAGGTGGAGCCTCTGAGCGCGCCGTCTAGTCCTCAGCAGAGCAGCTGTAGCAGTATCAGTCTACAAAAGAGAACGCGAAAGTCCAGTATTAGCAACAGCGAGGAGTCGATAGCGAGATCGAGGGAGTCGAAGAAAATCAGAATCTCGCACGTCGGTTCCATCGAACAGATTCTGCAGCAACAGCAGCAACAGCAGCAGCAGCAGCAACAGCAACAACAGCAGCAGCGCCAGCAGCAGCAACAGCAAGATCCACCCACGCCGCCGAGCTGCTACGGTTCCGGTGGTTCCGACGACGGATCCGACGAGAATGTCTCGGCCCATCTGAGGCCCGGCTTCCACGCTGCCAGAGTACTGCCCGAATCGATAGAGGACGACAAAGAGGCCATCCAGGCCCTGGTGAGATCGTTTCCCGATTCCATGGAGATGATGTCGGCGGCGTCTGGTGACGCGTCCGACGACTACTACGAGGAGGAGGATATCAAACCTTTTGTTAATTCCTTGGGCGGTGTCGGCACGTCGTCCCGGCAGCCGATCACCACGAATCTCATCTCCAGTCAGCCGGTAAGTCGAGATCTGTCCTGTCTTTTTTTTTCGAATTGTTGTACGAAGGCTCAAGGCTAATTAATTTTTTTATTTAAATTCTGATGTGGTAGAAGGGGTCTACGGGTGTTCTCGTACTGACGGAAGAAGAGATCAGAACGCTGGAATCCGAGGGTATACCCGTTCCAACGTCTCTACCCTTGTCCAAACAAGAAGAAAAACATCTCAAAAAAATAAGGAGGAAAATCAAAAACAAGGTTGGTTTTTCTTTCACTCGAATTTCTAATGACTTTTTTTGGCAGTTTTCTAAAATTTTTATGATCCTTTGGTAGATCTCCGCGCAAGAATCCAGAAGGAAGAAGAAAGAATATCTCGACCAGCTTGAAATGAAGGTGAAAAATCTTGAAGAGGCAAATTCCGTGTACGAATCCAAGTTGCATGAGCTTGAGACGAGAAATGAATTACTGCTGGCCAGGCTGCAGGAAATCGAAGCAGAAAAAGTGAAAACTTAGATGACGTAGTAACTACTTAGCGGATTAAAAAAATACGCGTCTCGTAGAATTTCTTAGCTTAGAAAACAAAGGGATAAAATTCAAGTTTTTTTTATAAATCAGATGAAGCTATTCATAAAGACAGTCAACTAAATATCTCGGTTGGTCAATATACCTTGAGTTATATTCCAGCTTTTTGATTCGTACAAAAATGGTGAGAATTGAAAAAGTTAATTTTTTAGTTCGTACCTACCGGTATATAAAATGAATTTAAAAGTAGTCTTATAATTGTACATATTCGCATATAGTGAGATAAGAAATACTATTAGGGTAAATTGTCCAGTAGATAAACGACCATCAGGAAATAAATGATTCGTCATTTACTTAATTCTTTCACCATACATATTGGTACCTTACATATGGTAAACATTTGAATGAAGAATTGTCCATTGACTGGGCAGTTGACCGCGTTCTACATTAGACAATATTTTTATAGTTTATATATTTTAAGGTGTCGGCAATTGATAGAAAGCTTGAAAATCTAAGATCTGCGGGAATAATTAACGGAAAGATTTGCAATCGTCTTTTCCATTTCGCACTTAAATATTTACGATTATTTATCATAAGGGTAGACACAAATGCCTCATCATAATGTTTGCGATACACTTGTAATATATTTTTTTCTTACAACTTTTATTATGCCTACAATGATCCAAATTGTTTTAGATTTTCATGCAACTTTGTTTGGAAATATCCAAATAATTGCTTCGACTATATCGTAATTATTAAAATGTTCTTGAATGATTGTTTAAAGAGCAGTACTAATTGCTAATGATGTGATATAAAATTCAATTACCTGTATATCTAGAAAAGCCCCAAAGTCAGTATGAAAAAAGGACTTTCAAGCGCTTTTCTCATTCATGTTGTAAAGACAAACTACTTGTCTGCTTCAAGTTTGTTCATAAATGTTCATTTTCATGCTAGCTTCGACATGTTTTAAAGGGATTTTATGTAAAATCTTAGAAAGAACCTTCGAAAGAATCCGGAAACCAGCCCAAAATTCAAATTTACAAATAAGTTTACTGAAATTTCTTCTCAATATTTTTCGAAAAAAAAAATTTAGTAGTAGTTCCAGAAATCTTATTTAAAAATTTGAATTATGTTTTTCGTATTCCGTTGATGCGTTAATCATTAACATATTTGAAACGATATGAGATTAGATTGACGTAGAAAACCAAAGCATAGTCTGATTTGCCTCATGCAAATTTATATAGTGATGTCTGAAATCTCATTCACAAGAACTAGGAAAAAAAACGACATCGAAACTGCATCGTTCATAACTGACCGTTCATGATACAAATTATTCACTTTCAATAAACGAGTATACATATCTTGCTTGAAACTTAGCAAAATTATTTGCAATACGTTACCATCTATTGAACATTTATTGCGGTGTATTATTTTCAAGCAACAACAAAAGGTGCCTTCGCTCATGGCTAATTTTGTACGTTCAATGTATCATAATGGTCGTGAGCTCTTGCCGGAGTTTAATGAAACTAAGCTATTAGGTGCATTGCAATTGTAACAATTGAAAAGTAACTATCTACTGCGTCCCCAAAGAGAATAAAGCCCTCTGCACGTTATTTTATTAGCATGCGAATTATACTGTATTTAATATTGTAAAACATAATGTTACAATGTCATTTTCGACGGACTTAATAGTATAACAATTTGAAACGATGCTGGTACACAATTTTCAATTCTCTTTGTTATACAATAATTTAAAGATTTAATACAATTTATAGCATAGTTGAAAGAAAAACATTCCTAACTTAAGAATATGGATGAATTGTTTTGAGTATCACATTGCGAAAAACTATTACAATCAAGATCGTTGAACTTTTATCAGTGCAATTGTTAAAATTGATTGAGCATTTATATTTAAGATTGAAGTGAATTCAAACTTCAGAACTGTATACACCCGCGATGCATAGCTAAATTAACGTCGGGATATGTGCAAGTGAATGAATGGAGTATTAGGAAGTCATGCGTGAAAGTATGGATTTACAATGTACATTGAATTATAGAGCACAATTATTATTACATCGATTTTGTAAATCTTTATGAAGTACTTTCGACTTCCCAATAGTGACTGAATGTGGTCATCTATTACTGATTTTGGTATTTTTAAAATAATTTTTAGTTAAAATGTGATCGAATACAATGAGACTCGAAGTGTTAACGAAAGTCGAGTTTTTGTTTTTAATTATTCGACACACAACGTTCATAATAATTGTAAAGAAGCTTTGAATGGTCATGGCGTGCTTGATAGAAATATTCAATATATATGTACAGATATATTTTTAACAGAGTGTAACTGGACGCCTTTTTTCAAAGAAATCATACTATGCTAACTGACAGCTCTTAGAAGTGATTATGAAATTAATCAGATAATGAAATTAGACCAACGAGAGTAAAGACAAAATCTATTTATCATAACATATAATATAAAAATTATGTCAGCAACTAAACTTATTATAATGAATATTTATATTTCATATATTATATATTTGCAAGATATCAAAGAAATTTATTTATATATGCGTATTTGAGAGGTGGTTAAAATGAAAACGTAAGACAGATACTAGGCCTTTTCCGGAATGTTGAATCCAAAATTTTCCATTTTTCTTTTTTCTCAAAATCATTAATAACGGTATGAAAATTAATTTTACTACTAATTTTTTATTTATGTTTTTAATTTTAAAGCATACCGTAAATAATTTTTTACATTTCAATAAATTTCATATGTTAAAATGGATGTTTTTTAATTTTCGTAAAAACTCAAAGAACAGTTTGATTTAAATAAAATTTTTTATCACGAATTAAATCGTTTCAATCAATTTATTTGTCATTACTTTTAATAAAATTAAAATATAAAATATATTTTGGTTCTCAACCATATATTTCTGAGCATATCAAAACGTGTGTATGTCGCTAATAACTAATTTTCACTTATCCTTGATAGGAAAAGAAAGAAAATTTTGGGCTCCGCATTTCAAAAAAGACACCAGCATCTATTTATAAATGTTGAATCGTGTCGTTTGTATAGCGCGAGTAAGATATTGTATTTAAGATGCATATTGATATTCACTCACTGAAGTGACTGTATAAGAAATTTGATTATGAATGTATCATATCTATTGAATGGTTTTGTATTGTTCATTGTTGAAAATTGAATTTATTTAGATAATACGATGTGTGTAATTGCCAGCGGGGAAAATCCGAAAAGTCACTATGTCCATCGAATTACGCGTTAACGATTTGATTTTCTTATCCATGTCTTTTGCAAAATTTAGCACGTAATATAAAAAACATGCATGTAACGTACTTTAATATCTTAAGATTGCGACCAAATGAATGGCATAATGTGAAACTTTATGCGTAGGAGAAGAGGCACGTGCGTAAACATAATTTGCTAAGTCAAAAACATTACATAGTACTTGATGGGATCAATTTTGACAATTAATACTTTAAATGTCTCACGAAAAAAATTCTAACTATGTATCTTCATCGTGCTAAGCAACAGGGTTTTCGACAATAATGTAAAAACATTAATTGAAAAAAAAAGAAAAATTTGATCGAACCTAAATGTTGTATTCTGCCTTTGCCTCGCCTATCTCATCCTAAACGTTAAGTTTTAAATTATAAAAATTGGATAAAAATAGACTATATTCAAAGTTCATTTATTTATTGAATTTCCTGAAATAAAAATACGAAGTAAGGGAAAAAATACGGAATTTCTCGCGTTCAGCGACGGTGTTTCATTGGAGATCTGATCCCAGAGTAAACAGTCGTTTAATTGTCGATCTTACAGGGCATCGCGAAACGTGCAGTGAAATATTATAACAATTTTCATACCTAGCTGTTGCAGCCTGAGAAATTTTCAAGGCTTCCGTATCTTGTTTTTTTTTTCGTAAAAATGTCGAGTCGAGGTACATACTTTAATATTCATTACATCTTAATTACTCTGATTAAGAAAGTAACGTTATATACTTTTTAATAAATAAAAACACATCAATACGAAATGGAATAAATAACGTTTTATACACAAAAATTGAAAGTAAATAACAATATCTGAATTTTTAATACTCCGATATATACAGTTGCTCTACAACTTCCCAACTTTCACCATATAAAAAAGCAAATTCCGTACATCTTCATTAGCATTATTCATCGATCGAAGGATACATACAATTCATACAAGTATTTACATCTCTACGAAAGCTCTAGAACCTTATCGAAGTCCTCTCTATTTTCCTCGTCCTCGTCGTCGTATTTGACCGCTGACGAGCTTTCCAGCGACACCAGACTCAACGACTCGTCCAGTTGGCTCTTGCGGAAGAACGACCCAGCGCCACCTGGAATGGATATGTTTTTTCGCGCCGCTGCTCGCTTCTTCGGCAGATACGGCTTGCTGACGGCTGCTGCTGCTCGGCGAGGTGGGACACTCGGCTTATCCTCCTCGACCAGTTGGACTCCGGGCTCGGGGATGTTCTCGAAGCGTGCGAAAGCGACGTGACGTCCGGCCTTCGTCTTGCTCGATAAGAAAATCAACGCTCCGATCTCCCGAGTAGTCGAGTATATCCTAAAAAAAAATTATAAATATAATAATGATAAAATATACATGCTTGGATCGTTCCAGGCGATTATAGCTAATAATAATCGACAAGTTAATCCGCCGGCCCCGAGACGAGAGTACACACGGAAATCGTATTTTGTACTCTCTCGGCACGTATGGGGGAAGGAATCCGCGTGGCCGTGCATACCAAATATTAATTTCGCGCGCGCGAGGTGTACATAATATCGGAGCTGTCGAGCGAAAGCGGAAAGTCGTGTGTGGATATTATATCATATATATATACGCGAGACAAATGAGACACGATCGAGGTGGATATGCAGCAAAACTTGAAACTCTAATTGGAAAAGCCATATCGTACACTCGAGCTTTATACACCAGCTGTACGTGTTTCGATATTCGCACGCATATCCGTAATTATTTAATAATAAGTATCGGAAGATTGTCCGGACTCACTCGGAAATCGGATAGCCGAAAGCCAGACAGACGACGACGAAGATGACGCAGACGAGCAGCGGCCAGACGAGGACCGGCGCCAAAGCTCGCAGCAGCAGACGCTCGGACAGCGGAGCACCCGACGACTCGGCTGACAGCACCTCGACGCCCTCCTCTGTTATGTATAAGGACAAAAGTATACACGAAGCGATATACGACGTCGTGCTCATTAAAATTCAGTGAGCAGTGCGTAGCGAGCTTTTTTGCAAGCTCAAGCTTGCGTATAGCGGAAATTACCTCTCAAGGCAGCCACGAGCTCGGCCAGGGCAATAACTATGTCGCTGCCCTCGTAAGCGGCTTTTTTCTCTCTGATAAGTATCTCGCTCGTGCCGTCGTCGTCCAGCCACGTGTATCTCAGGTGCCACGCGAGCCGATCCCGCCATCGACGCGCGAGAATCTCCCGCGCAAGCCGCCTCGCCGTGCTGCTCAGACTCCGACGCGACAGCCTCACTCTGGCGCCGCAGTAGGGGCAGCAGTGGCCCTCCACCTTTAGCGGATACTCGCACCGAAGCGGGCCGCATTTGGCCCGTCGAAGCGAGCACAGTTCGGCCAGGTACTCGTCGAGATCGCCGTCCTGGCAGCGGCAGCGCTCGCAATTCTCCAGCTGGCTGTAGCCCACGGGATAGCTCCGTCGATCGACGGCGAATTCCGGTCCGTCGCGGACGATCTCCTGCCAGCGCCAAGCCGATAGGCTGCGATTCTGGTCGGCCAGACGCACCGAGCCGACGCTCACCGAGCGACTCAGTGGCAGAGAGATGCTGAAGATTTCCGACGCACTGGGCAGAACGACCCGGTCGCTCTGGCAGGGAAGACGCTCGAGGTGGGGCACGGCCTCGTTGCTGCCGTTCCAGTTCGCCGTGTCCATCCACAGATAGGGCCGGTCGGGTAGCCAACGTGACTCCGATAACAGCGACGAGTTTTTCGGTTCTTCGTCGATCTTTGCCAAGAGTAATTAAGTCGAGAAAAACTATTTTATTTTTTTATTCTTCTTTTTTTGTAACTCACGCTAACGATACCATCCACGGGTAGCGCCACTTGCCCGTCATCGGCGAGTTCGATTCCCCGTAACTCGAGGCGACGGCGATCGATACTCCGGGGCATCCCGACGATGTGACGTATCTCCCGGGGAAAGACGAGCTTGCTACCGATGTCAGCCAGCTCGGGTCTGCGGCCGTCGAGCCAATTCATCGGATTCGACCAATTTGACTTGGCGTCGGCGGGACGCCAGAACTTTTCAACGCCGCTACTGCTGGTTGCATATCGGAGAACGAGAATCGAGACGAGCAAAAGTCGGCTAATCGATTCCGAAGACTCCATGACCAGATGAGAGAGACAGACGAGTATATATACGGAAGTGTCGAAAGACACAGAAGCGGAGGCGCCGCTCGGTCGCTGCAAAACTGATGCTGCTGCTGCTGTAGCTGACTGATATTGTTGCAGTTTGAGGGGGCGTTTCACTGGCTAATCGATACCGCTGCTGTTGCTGCTGCGTACGTAAGATCGAAACTGCTTTGTTCGCACAGCTCGATCAACAAGTTGCAGTGTCGATCGAAGAAAATAAAAAAATATTATGTTTCGTTTCAACGCTAATTGAGACTGGTGAATGAACAATTGAAAACGAGTTTTGCTTACTGCTACAGGATAAAAATTTTATAAAAAAAGATATAATACATCCCATACACATAAATATGTCTTGTTATAAATGTACTAGAAGTAAAAAAGTTTTATGTGTGTGTACAACAGCATACAACTCATCTAATAATTAATACATTTGAAAAGTTCTGTGATGTAAAAGAATTCGTGATTCATGATATGTGTATTATTTTTTTAATGAAATGTGCACATCTCAAACACGTTTTATTTAAATAATACGTTTATTTAAATCTCTGTCATTACACTCAATACATATATTTGTTGTCTTTATTTATCGAATTACAACAATTTTTTTAAATTGTTTTGAGATTCCGAATAACAAAAGCCTATAGTAAAATCGGCCTTACATTGAATTTATATAAGAAACTATTTTTTGTGTATCAAGAGGTGTGGTAGCACCTAGCTGACAAAGTATAAACAAAAAATTATAGAAAATTATTTTCAAAAAAAAATGATTTTTAAATTGTTTTGAGATTCCGAATAACAAAAGCCTATAGTAAAATCGGCCTTACATTGAATTTATATAAGAAACTATTTTTTGTGTATCAAGAGGTGTGGTAGCACCTAGCTTACAAAGTATAAACAAAAAATTATAGAAAATTATTTTCAAAAAAAAATGATTTTTTAAATTGTTTTGAGATTCCGAATAACAAAAGCCTATAGTAAAATCGGCCTTACATTGAATTTATATAAGAAACTATTTTTTGTGTATCAA
>CACVKI010145410.1:1653-17805 GCA_902732785.1 Trichogramma evanescens | reverse complement strand
GTTTAAGAATATATATGTAAAAGTACTCTACGATTATTAGTTATGAAAGTCGAAAATCGGCCCGTCACAAAGCTTCCTCTATGAGGAAGCAAAATCCTAAATCATGAATCAATAGTCAAAACGAAAAATCAAACTAGAAAATAAAAAATCAAGAAACAAGAAAAAAACTCAGAAAATCTCACCACAAACATCGATGTTTCACAAAAGTACGCTTGATGAGATTGATTGATAAAAAATGGGTTGACATTTAATACATTAAGCCTCGATTTTAGTGCTCGAAAGTCATCCTCAGTGAAAATGGGTATAGGTTTGGAGTTAAGCGTTTCACACATGAAAATCGTGAGATGTCTCACAATTGGATAAACATAGTTGATCGATAAAACAGCATCGTTAGCCTTGGTAAACAAATTGAAATTTGTTAAGGCCATAAAGGATGTAAACTAACTTTACCATTGCCCACATAAAAAAGTACACTTACGTCGATCTTTGCAAATCCGGATGCGTACGAAATACGAGTACAAATAAATCAAAAACCTCATATGCGTGTTTTTCAACGAGGAATTAAATGGCGACCTTGAATTGAACCTTGAATTGAACCTTGAACATAACCTCAAAGCTTAAACTGAACCAAAATAGATTTTTCAAAAGGTAAACCCCATTTTTTACTGCAGATTCAAAAAGAGCGGAAAATTTCATGTTCGAAATTGTCTAATGTTTCTTTTTTTTAAGTTCATTTCAAAGTCACTACGGATACAAATAAAACCCTACTTTTGGTGTGCATTTTTCGATTTTTTTCTTATATCTGAATATATTATTTATATCTGAAGTGCCTTTAAAATGTGTTTGAAAAAAAAACAAAAGACGTATTCGGATTTGAAATTTGTCGTTCTTTTTAACCTCTTCTGACCGATAATTAGAACCTGCAATCGAAGGAATATTTTTTGAGTTGAATTGGTATTCTCTTTTCCTAAATACAATAATTGTGCATAAAAATATCGATTGCAATGCTTACTGTTGTTTATACGCGCATGTACACATATGTGTACACGAGTACTTTAAGGGGACACATACACTTTAAAATCCTTTTTATTTCATTTAAATAGACCAAAAATAAAAATTGATATTGGTCAACTTTGAGGATTCTTACTAACCCTTTAAACAAAATATTTTCACCCCTACATACTGGAAAAGTGTCTCTAAATTTACAGGAGGTCCCCTTGACTAAGACAATTTCAAATTAAATTGTATGCCTATGTATCGTAACATTCTAGTTGAACCAATTACCTGTTCAAGTTCCTGGAGGGCTCTATTTGTTTGTTGCAACAATGCCTATGGTCGCTACCTTAAACAAAGTGTTAGCACCATCAAAAGGCTCTGTGTGACTATAATTGTAGGAATATGCTAATATAGTAAAACAAAATTAAAAAAAAATATTAGTTTTATGAGAAAATTATGGTTTCAACTTATTGGATAGTTTTGCTACAAGCTATTTTTTTTAGAGGTTTCAGAGTTTCGCAAGAAAAGCATCAAATTAGTGTCTCTGAAAAAGGGTAATGGACGATTCGAAAAATTCTGAAAAAATCCAGACAGATTTTTTTGAAAAATTTCAAAACTTTTGATCTGTACATTTTTTTTGTTTAAGTGCTCCTATCTTGATGTAGAAAATCTCAAATATTTTTAAATAAAATAGAAAACCCCTTTTAAAATGGGGTTGCCATTCAGTAAAACTAAGCATTTTTTTGTTTAAGTGCTCCTATCTTGATGTAGAAAATCTCAAATATTTTTAAATAAAATAGAAAACCCCTTTTAAAATGGGGTTGCCATTCAGTAAAACTAAGCATAGTGACCTTTATTATTAGGTTCCTCGAAACCCCAAAAAATTTTTGGTAAAGATCCGTGACCCAAAGGTGAGAGGGTCTCCTTGTATGTGTAGAATTAGAGGATTTGATCGCATTATATAACAGAATAGGGCAATTTACCAATCATCGCTCAAAATGAGGAATGCGTATATTTATCAACATTTTGAGTCAGAAAACCAAAAACTGTGAATTTCGGGGGCAGCAAGAGTTGTTCTAATGTGTTCAGAGATAAGACCGAAAAATATAATTTGAAGAAAATTCTTATCATACCTTTAGAGGGAACTGTCCAGTTAACGGCCAAATTGTTGTTTTTCAGCGTTAGAAAAAGTAGACAAAAATGAATGATTGCGTTTAGAAAAAAAAACTAAATAGAACATCGCGTAGCTAATTAAATGTTGAACCGATAAAAATGTTGAAATTCTATGTACTATGTATACTCTATTCATACCCGATTACCATATGAGCTTTAGACACACCTTATACCGCTAGGTGCCGTTTTCGCTTCGCGCAATCAAGCAAGCTCAAACTAAGAAGCTGTGCTTCCAGTATGAGAGCAGATTGCAGTGAGACGTCGTAGACAACAGACGTATCACTGCCGTATTGTACTCACCTCAATTCATATACTTAATATATTTACTAAATAAACATGTAATTAACAAAAAGTGATTGTTCGTCATTATAAATAACCGCTTCAAAAAAATACAAGAAAATTATTTTAGCAACGTTAATGTTATTAAAAATAATAATTTCACGAAAACCCCTGTTAATAACCACTTCCAGAAAATATCTCCTGTAAATGACCGGGAGGCGTCTAGTAAATGACCGATATACTCTCGTATAAGTTTTTATCAAAATTAAACACTACCCTTTGTTTAAATAATCGAATCTAATCATAAATCCTTGTTATTGGTTCAGTGCTGGTCGAATCAGTATCGTTTAAATTAATTTTATTCAATAATCAGTCAAAGTAGATTAATGGCAAAACTAATCTGTACACTATTGTATGTGCAAAGAAGTGTTAATTTATTAACTATATGCCAATCCACGCCTTGTCCAGTTTATGACCGCAAAAAACTTTCCAATATTCTTTATTTATAGTTAATATAATTTATATGGGTCGAAAGTTGAATCAAACTGTAGGTATAAAATTGATCAATGTTAGACAAACATTATAAATTAGATTAAAAGTAATGTATTCAATTTATGACTAATTATACATCAAGTGGTCATTAATCGGTATGTGGTCAGAATCTGAGCAGTTTACTCTACATCAATGTATAAAAATTGTATATTTCATCAAAATCACGAAAAATTGCATCGGAAGTTTAAATATAATCAAGCTTTCACATGAATAAGGAAAAAATGCCCGTCAAGAGTTAGCAGTTTATCGAAATTTTTAAAAAGTACAACGAAAAAATGCTCTAAGTGAAGCTTCAGAGTCCTTTTCCTTGGTTGAATTTTTGCTTCTGATTAAATTTTCGACTTGATAGGTGATAGAAAATGCTGTAATATGTAGAGCTGTGCGAGTAATGGAGTTTTTTCGAGTACTCGCAATGTATTTAAGGAGGTTCGGGGGTCTCAGAGAGGGGCGAAGCGGGACGCGAGGGGCTCCTATACTTCCAATGTTAAATTTTCAGCGCTGCCAAATTCGAAATAACACGAAATTATAGGTTTTTTCAACGAGCTGGCACACAATTATAGCTATTATTAATAATTAAATCATTTTGATGAGTTCTTTTGGATGTTTTAGGCGTAAAACAATATTCTATTTGCCATTAGAGTCGAATGAGCATATATTTTTGTTGTTCCAGCTCATTTGTTGGTTAGGATACGCACAAATGACCCACGAGTTTTTACACATAACAATTTATTTCTCGATAAGTAAACGGTCGATGAACTTTTTTTTGCAGTCAAAGTATTCGTTATTAAATTTCTTATACGTACGTATTTTTTTTTATTTAGTTTTTGTTTTTTTACATCATGTTTATGCTCATTGAAAGTCGAAAATTTATGATTTCTCGTAAGAAACCATGTTAACAGGTTAAAAAATTTTTTTTATCATTTTAACAAAATTTTACGGTGAAAAGTTGTATTTTGATTTAAACATTCATTATATAAAATTTCAAAGGAAATAAATGTTTTTTGAAAATTTGGCTGCATTTTGAATGAGACCCCCGAACCTCCTTAAGTTTTGAGTAAATAAATGATAAATTAACTTTCTCTAGACCCCTTCCCTTTGTTTGTACATACTTATAAGTGTGATATTCGGAGCGAATTGGATTGGAAGAAGAAAATAATTTAATGGTACCACACTTAATCACAATTATAAGCATGTACACACAAAGGGAGGGCTCTAAAGACTGTTGATTCATCATTTATTTACTGAAAACTGTAAAAAACGCGAGTACCGGAAAAAACTCGAACTCAACGAGTCGAGTTTTTTTCGAGTACTCGCACAGCCCTAGTAATATGTATAGCATAGAGGAAATCAGCTCATATGTGGCTACTGTGTATTAGCGAGAGCCGCAAGTCTTTATCGATAATCGAAAGATGGCACATTAGGCAGATCTGAATTTGAGAGAGAATGGGTAATTCTTAAAAAAGGGTCAAACGTCATCACTGAGCTGTTGAAATTGATGTGAAGGAATCACTCTTCATTACGCCGCTGAATAGACAGCCATAGCAGCTGAGTTCGTATCCTGTCCTCTACCGACCAGCCCATTACTTTTCTTTGGAGTCGAGATCTCATGCCATCATTCGACAGTAAACCTTCGTACCGACATGGTCTACGAGTAGGTCCACAGTATTACATCTCTCTGAGAAACTGATTGATAAAGCTCTCTCTCTCTCTCTCTCTCTCTCTCTCTCTCTCTCTCTCTCTCTCTCTCTCTCTCTCTCCCTCTGTGAGTATAGACACACGCACCTCTTTCTGCTCCTCTGTTTTTTGCTTTTTGTACTGCCTCGACCTGCCTACGGGCATTTTTCTTACAGTTTCTTGCACGCCAATTTTGCAAGGGTCAACTACAACTGGACCACTGGTATTGTTTTTTTCCTTGCATTGTTAAAAACGCATCTTCATCATCTACTCCGGCTCATCAAGGTTAGTTTACCACAACGTGTGTTTGAGGTCTTGCGCATCGCTTGCTCGCCGATCAACGTCTAGGGTGAAGGAAGAGCCTAGAGTCGTGACTCTAATCTACAGTAATCTGTGTTGTGAAGTGCGTGGAGATCTAGCATACCAACTGATTTGACTGTGACGTCTGCTGTGAGGCCTATAGATACATAACTGCGGCAGCTTATTCTTACTAACATGGCAAGTACCGGAGCTTCACTGCAGCACGAGCTTCTACCTCAAATCGCTGCCTGTCTTCAACGTCTTGACACGAAGCTTGTCAACCTCACAACGCATGTTCTGACCACCGAAGCGTCGTTGTCTCGGCTTGAGGGCCGTATTGGAGCTCTTGAGACCCGGTCTGAGCAGCAGGCCGCCGAAATAGCAGAAATCCGCGCTGACATCGTCGGAATAAAGAAAACTGCCAACTCTGTTCCTGACGCTGCGCCTGCTCCTGTCTTGCCTGGCTCATGGCCACACTACCTTCACCGGCTAGCTCGCATCTGTCGGACCCGTGTGAGATTCTACTCACTGGACTCCCAACAGATGTAAATTTGACTGACAATGAGGCTCTCGACAGAGTATTCACCGCCATCGGACTAAAAGACTACAACAAATTCTTGGTTCACACTCGAGCATGGAACCCCAAAAATCGAAGCAAGCCCGCGCCTGATAACACCAGAGCATTCGTATTCAAACTATCGTCTCCAAATACTCGAGACCACTGCATTGCAAATGCGTCCAAGTTAGCCTCAGTCAAGGCTGACACACTTTTCGGCGTGAGTAGTGTCAAAATTAGATTGCGCCCCTTGTGGCCAAGTGAGGTCTACAATCTGCTCAAGAAAGCCTATGATGCAGCTCAAAAGCTGAACTATGCTCCACCTATGGTGCGTAATCACACGGTTTTCATGCGTGAAACCAATGACACAAAACCTATCCCCATATCAACCGAAAACGACATCAGGGCGCTGAAAATGAGGAAGAGATAACGACATCCACGCAACGTTGTACCATGATATGCTGATTTTTCGCGACCAATACTGCATACTACTATTACTACTGCTACTACTGCTACTATTATGGCTGCTACCTGTTACTAATTCTATTATTACTACATTCTACTATGCATACACGTTACTTAGACACTATGCACTACTATTTGTTACGCCACGTTACCTAATTATAACTTATTATCAATGTTGTTGATATTGTTAATATCAGCAATTTTATACATAAATGTAAATACGACCGTGCCAGATGGGGCTTGCCCTGTGGCCGAATAAAGTTTTTCAATCAATCAATCTCTCTTTCTCTGGGTATGTAACAACACACACTTTTTCGTGCTCCGCTATTAATATTTCTTACTGCTGTGGACTTGCCTTCGGGCGTTTTGTTTTCAGTTCTTGCATGCCAGAAATTGCAAGGTTCCTAGTGCACTAATTGGATTGTTGCATCTTTGACCCTGCAATTAATAACTAACCATTTCTTCCGCGAGCTGAACACTTGAAAGTTAGTTTTCCACCACATGGCACATTCAACCTGAGTGACGCCAGTGTACTGAGTTGAGGTTAGGGTGAATGGAGGAGCCTAGAATTCAGCTGCTTTCGCGTTTAGCTATTTTTTGCGCCAGCACGAGACTACCTACTTTACTTCTGCTACGCCTGGGATTCTTCTAATCTGCAATTTGGCTCCAAATGGCAAGTACGGAAAATTCGCTGCGACAAGAACTGCCACCACCGCTTGCTGACTCTCTTTAGTACCTCGACGCGAAGCTTGATAAGATATCAACGCACCTTATGGCCATTGAAATATCGATGACTCGGCTTGATGGTAAGATAACAGCTCAGGAGCTAAGTCCGGAGGATCAAGCTTTTGAATTAGCTGATATTTGGGCTGATATTGTCATGGTTAAGAAGTCATTGGGATCTATCCCCACCTTTACCCCTCCGAATTCAGTGTCTCTATCGGCTAACTCTTATGTGTCGGACCCGTGTGAGATTCTTCTCACTGGAGCTCAGACAGACATCGAATTGACGGACGAGGAAGCTCTCGGTAAAGTCTACACAGCCATGTGACTTACTACAATAAATTATTGGTTAACACTCGTCCATGGAAGCCTAAAAATATATGTAGGCCTGCTCCTGAAAATACCAGGGCATTCGTCTTCAAATTGTTTTCTCCAAGCATTCGTGACTATTGCGCGATAAACGCGTCCAAACTGGCTTTAGTCAGCACTAGTGAGCTTTTTTTGAAGTGAAACTTCTATACGCGCGTTGGGTATGGCAGGTCAAACCGTGAAAAACGAGCGTCCGTATGGGTGGGCGTACGGATTGAATGTTTTCGGTCTCAGTAGCGTCTGTATGCTTAGCACGCTATGATTGGCCGGCGTTCGGCAGTGGCAAGACGCTGCTAGTCCCCCTCTACTGCGGCACGTCACGGCAGCGGCTGTGCGTCGACGCTCATGCCTTTGTAACGTCTATGCGGCGTTGTGTAACTCTGTCTCTCTCGCGCGCGCTGTGCGTGTTAGTGCGAGTTACTCGGTCAAACGACAACGCATGTAATATGACTCATGCTTCGTATACTCGTAGGCCTACTGGCTGCATGAGCGCTCATGCCTGCGCTGGACCCGTACGAAATAAAAATCAAATCGAATCAATTTACAATGTAATGCAGTGTGAGTTGAGGCCGCGTCAGCGGCCTCGGTACTCACTACCGAAATTTGAAATACGGGCATCCCTCGATATTCGCGGTTTTATTATACACGATTCACCGTATCTGCGGTAGGCCGAAATGCTACATCCCTTGTTATCCGCGTATGTATCCCGCGTTATCCGCGTTCAAATGCACGATAGAATGGTGATGTAAGCATTCTATTATATTATATATGTAAATAAATGTACACATAAAGTATATTTACATCGACTTATTATTGTTTGCTAATATACGAAATACATGTATCTCACTCGTGACCACCGTTCAGTTTGAATAAATCGGTTGAATAAAGTGTTTCTTTCATTGTCAAAAGTTTCACACATTGTGTGTTAAAATGGCTGCAATTTTTCAAAAATCGACTCCATCCAGACCAAGAAAAGTAATGAATCTTGCAGATAAGTTACAAAATTTGAAATTAATCGAAAATGATGAAACTATTGCTTCAATTGCGAGAAAATTAAAAAAAAATGAGTCTACTATACGTTCTATACGGGACAATAAGGATAATATCCTTAGCAGCTCAAAAGTATTGTGGCAACATGCATCGTGTGTGAAAATTTTTAGAAATGATTTTAAAACACTCAAAACAAACTTCTGTAAGTGATTATTTGTGCAAAAAAAGTAATTCTTAAATTCATATTTATAATTTTGATAAATAAATTGAATTAATTTTTCTAATATTCCTTGTTACATGATTCTGAATCTCACGGAACGTAACCCCCCGTTTCCCATAAGAACAAGGTCTTGTTATCCGCGGTTTTGCTATCCGCGGTACTTTTTCGGAACGTAACCCCCGCGGATAACGAGGGATACCTTATATCAAAAGTATATATCAAAATTAATTTGTATAAATTGCAAAGCAAATTAAATTAATTTTTGGTAAAGGTGATGAAAAGATTAGACTGCGCCCCTTAAGGCCAAGTGAGATCTTCAGTCTACTGAATGAAGCATATGATGCTGCTCAAAAACTGAATTATGCTCAGCCAACCATGAGAAATCTCACAGTTTTTACGCATGAAACGAATGGCTCAAAACCTATTCCGATATCGAACGATTGTGACATCAGAGCATTAAAGCCTAGGTCAAGGTGACGTAATCCGGGTTATCGAATGCGCGCCTGCCACCAATCATGATTGCACTTTTCAGTGTAATGGGACTTCTTTATCATCTACAACTGATCAAGCAACAAACATTTTCAATAAATTCACCTATATATTACAGCCTGTCCGGGGCAATATTGTTGCAACCACAGCAGTGAAGGGGGAAGAAGGTTAGCTAAGTTTTAAATCTGTCGAATGCCGATCAATCACAACGAGCGAAGCAAACGGACGCTAATGAAACTAAAAACCTTATATTATCCGCACATACAGATTATCGGATGCTCGTTTTTTTCGGCTTAACCTTCCATACTCAACGCGCGTAGAGAAGTTTCACTTCAAAATGATCAAATAATCATGCGAATGTCAGGTTTATCAGTACCTGTGGAGATATCGAATGAGGATACAATAAGAAGTTGACGGCCTATATGTAAGAGATATTCTGAAAGAAGATTAGTTCAACACTTCATCTAATTTCGCATCTCCAATAGTTTCCACGACGAACCGAATACTCATTGTCAGTTGCACCCCACGTGGCACTTCAACATACTGTACCAACTTCTTCTATTTCAATTTTTTTAAACTTTAAAGTTAAATTCAGAATAATAGCTATTTAATTAACAAATGTCTGATCAGTAAACCAATCATGGGCCAGATTCGATATTTGAATTTTCATAAAACATCACACAACTATAACTTCGCTATTAAAGAATTAAGAAATTAAAAAAAAAATAAATAAGTAAATAATAAAGATAACTTTTTACTCTTTAAAGCTACATGTTTAACCTTAATTTAACTCTTTATCGCTCAAAAGCGTACCGATTTTGGTGCCGACTTTCAACGCGATTTTTTCCCATGTCATCAGCCATTGCAGAATTTTGTAAAAATACTGTTATGACCCCTTTCGGGTCACCACATTGTCGTGAGCAGAGTATAAGAGAATATAAATATCTTAGTATAAATGAAGAATACGCTTTGGTTTATTTAACGTTGCATATATTTATTAATTATGACACTAAGCATTTACCTAAAACGAAAATTATACATAAAATGACATGAAGCTTGATCCTGGATGTAGTGAATGGCTGGATCTTGATGCACAGATGCGTGACGGTGTAGCGGGCCTCAGTGCCTAAGACGCAGCTGCGCACTTCCAAGTATCGTTTCTGGTCACTAGGCGTACGACAGGTTTAGTGGCTAGTGGAGTAATGCACGGTGTTAGTGAGATGACTTGTGGGCATAATCGATGCATTGCTATCGTTAATCCAGTTGAAGTGGGATGATTATACCTATTATCACCTTTCTGAAATACAACCTCTAGGTGTACCCTGAGAGGATCAAAATGATCCTTGGCTTTTAACGAAAAGTATCCCAGCTGAATAGTTTCACCCTTATCATGATGAAGAACTAAATTACCTGCAGCTTCCAGTAGGTGAGAAGAGTTGTTTATGGGATCGCTTTGTACACTAGATTTAAAACAATTCGTTTCCCAGCAGCAAATGAAGGACGCCTGTTTGCATAAAATATGCTTCAATAATAACAATAGTATACAGCCTAGCATAGGCACCTTTATAAAAATTTCCTATAGGATCCTGCGAAGTTCCTACTGGAATCCTATAGGACTCCTGTAGGGAATTTTTGCGGGATCCTATAGGAAATTTTTATAAGGGGCAGAGCCTCATTTTCACTGTGTTTACGTTTCTTGCTGTGAAACCAATTGTTTTACATTTAGTGTACCTTTACCTTGGTTTTGTGTGTGATTAGGTACAGTATAGGCAATATTGCGTGTCATAACAATGGATACAAAAGTAGTTGTAGTTAATTGAACAATAAACACGTTTAAATTTTCAGAAAAATCGAATTCGGCAATTTTTTTGCCTTGTATAAAATTCATGATAAATATGATCACGGGAAATCACTATGGTAAAAGCATCTCAGGGAATTTTCAAAGAATTTTGAAATCACTTTTTTTAACAAAATTGGAAATAAAAACGCAAAAAGGTTTTCGAAAAATCAACTAATTTTTTTTCTCGAAAACTATTGAGTTTTAAGAGATTTTTCCGTGATAATTTTTAATTATTCGAAAAATTCGGAAAATTAAATTATTTAAAATTAGTATAAAATGTACTAAAAAAATTTAAGCATGTTTCTAGATTATTTTTTTGACATTTTTTTAGTCTAACTTCGGTCATTTCGATTAATTACAATTGCTCTTCCCGAGTCTATTAGTAAAATAAGATAAGTCAATTCGGTTACTAATGTGCCTATTCAAATATAAAGAAAGATAAGTTAGCTACATTGAAAATATTGATAAAAAAGTCAGCGGTGGACATTAGATGTTCCTTATAACAACGCTGATGCCACTGTATAAGTTGTTTTTAATGAAAATTTGGAGCATAATAGCATAGCATTACCTGAATCATAAAAAAATTGTTTACTTTTAGAAATCCACCGTCACAGATAATATTAATTTTTTCTCAAATCATTGAAAAAAAAAAGTTTAATAACAATGACGTTTTTGAGCAACTCTGATAAATTATAAGTATTAGTGAATGTATCATATACATTATTAATTTATGTCATAAAATATAACTTACAATTGCTAATGTCTTCATGATTTTTTTAAAATGATTGCGGAAATTCAAAAACATGTTTGTATAAATACGCTAAGGAATAATAAAGCATTATATAATAATATTTTCATTATTTAAAATTACTCACTTATATGCCAAACTGCATGCAATTGTCAAAATTGGATCCAAGCATTTCAAAACTACTGCATAGAGTAACATTTTACCCAAACGTGGTTCTATAGGCAAATCAAGAAGATGACATCCCAGTTCAGTTACATCTTCCCAAGGATCTAATGCATCAATTGTTTTTAAGAATTGCACAGCGTTTCTTGTTACAATATTGGAAGGCGGTTCTATAGCTTTTTCCAAAAATTCAGCTATAGGTGTATTGGTAGATGTTAATTGTTTTGAATAAAGACAAAGTTCATGTAAAGGCAATCTTAAAATTTCTGGTGTCTGATATAATTGCATATAATTGTATTGAATAGATGAGTATAATCTATAACAAACACCTTGTTGGCATCTGCCAGCACGTCCTTTTCTTTGCTCAGCACATGATTGTGAAATCCAATTTGCACGAAGAGTTGAAATACCAGATATAGCATCAAATGATTTTTCTTTTATTT
Organism: Trichogramma evanescens; assembly: GCA_902732785.1. Lineage (NCBI taxonomy): Eukaryota > Metazoa > Arthropoda > Insecta > Hymenoptera > Trichogrammatidae > Trichogramma > Trichogramma evanescens. The sequence goes on along the minus strand of CACVKI010145410.1, from coordinate 5,826 downwards.
TACCAGAATCAATAACATAAACAACATCTTCAATAGTAATACTAGTTTCTGCAATATTAGTTGACAATATGATTTTTCTTGATCCTTGGTTGGTTGGTTTGAACACCCTTTTTTGATCACTGGTTTGCATGTTAGAATGTAAAATAAATAAATTGTATCGACTAGCTTGGAGTAGTTTACTCTCAGCAATTATTTTCTCTTTCATTGTTATTATATCATCATAACCTGGTAAAAATATTAAAATCGATCCAGTAGACGTATTTAAATGAATATTTAAAAGTAACTTCAAAATTAAATCATAATTGATAATATCACTATTATACATTTGATTATAAAGCTCTAATAATCGTTGACTTTCATCCACTAAGGTACAATTTTCAAATTGCAAGTTATCATTTTTAACTAACATTGAATCACATTTCTTCACATGCATTTCAATTAATTGAATACATGCAGATTGATTCATATTCTGGGCCCAATCTAATGCTGTCCAGTTATTACAAGATCTCAAATTCAAGTTTGCTCCATATTTTAAGAGCTTTTCTACTAATTTTGTTGATCCTCTGCCAGCTGAAATCATTAATAGTGTGACAGAGGTATGAGAATGTTGATAGTTAATTGATATATTTTCTGAGTGCATCAAATTAAGTATTTCAATAAATTCACTTTCTTTTCCTGATAACCATGCTTTATTTATCAACTTATCCATTTCTTCAATAACCCAAGAGTCTAATTCAATTTGATGGGATTTAAATTCATCTCCTTTCTTTAAAGTTACTAAATGATGTTCTTTATTATTGCTAAGGAATAACTTTTCTTCATTGCAAGAAATTGAAGAGTTCTTTTGATCTGTGATCAGAGAGTCTTTTTGTCTTGATAATTCTATTGTAATATAGTTAGTCATTTTTAATATGTCTTCTAAATAAAAAACATCAACATTAAAGGATTTTCCAGGTATACGAATTAACGGGCATTTGTTAAAATAATCAATAAAAATAGAAGGATCTATTGTAGCACTCATTAAAATAACTCGCAATGTCCTATATTTGGCAACAGCATCTTTTAAAGCAATTAGTAAAAAATCACAGAACCGATCACGTTCATGAATTTCATCAACAACTATATGTGTAATCATAGCTAAGGCAGAATCATCACCCATAAGGGTTCTTAATAAGACTCCATGAGTACAATATGTCAAAAGTGTTTTAGGAGCAACTCTACTTTCTAGTCTTATTTGATAACCAACAGTTTGACCAATTTTCTCATCTCTTTCAAAAGCTACTCGTTCTGCAACAGAAACTGCAGATAACCGCCGTGGTTGAGTGCAAATTATTCTACACGGTTGTTTTTTTTGTTGATAATCTTCTAAAATGAATTGAGGAATTTGAGTTGTTTTCCCACATCCTGTTTCACCAATTATGACTACACAAGAATTATTTTCAATCATGTCCAGTAATTCCTTCTTTTTGGATACTACAGTTAACAAATTACGAAAATTTAATACATCTGCGTTAGTTTTTAAGGATGGAACTTGTGGTATGCTATTGTTTAATCTGCCCATAGCTCTACAACAATTATTTACTAAAAATTTAAAAAAAAAAAGATTGAAGAATCAAAATAAATTTATAGTGGATAATTAGTACATAATACAATTTGTCAGTTTACCATCATGATCAATAGACCTTTCTCTTTCTATTGGCGGCAACAAATCACGACGCTCTTTGTTGTCCAATGGAAATCTTTTGATCAAATTAAAAATTGCCTGTCTGGATACTTTTTGAAGTTTAATAGAGGCATCTTTCTGAACAATAGTTGAACCTTCTCTTTTGTATATGGTTAAAAATCTGTTTGCTCCACGACTATAAAATGAAAAGTAAATAATAAGATATTATATGAGTCAGTTAAAAGTTATATGTACTTCTTACCCGCGACTTTTTGACTTCAAACCCACTTTTCTAGCTAGAGAATGAATGAACGCCCTTTCTTTTGCAGTATATGAAGATGGAAATTCAAATTCGTTATGATCTTTGTTTTCTAAAAATTTCTTGATAGTTAAATTGATAGATATTTTAGTATCTTCACCCATTTTATCAGATTTTCGATGACACAACATTTTTAATTATATAATTAACTCTATATTCAATGAAAAATATAACTAGAAACTAATTGTAAGTTTTCTGTTCTTTTTCGTGATTGGAACAAAAAATTACAAACGTCAAGTATCATTCACAGTTAACATATACAAAAGACGTGTTAGTCATTTATCAAATTTTATACATGTAAATCAAGAGCTGCACAGCTAATCTTTAATCTTATCTACATCTAAATTCTAAAATATCTTAATTCTCAATAATTCAAGCACTTCGAGGTTATTGAAGTTTACAGTACACATAGTGCACATAATTAGCACTGAATCATCAACCTTTTAGGCTCTTTCTACACAAGTCTTTGTGTACTAAAGTAAAGACTAAGCTTGTGCGCTGAAAGTATGAGCCTGACCTCTATGTCTAGGTAGCGTGACGTAATCCTTCGAACATCGTAGAAAAATAAATTCATCCCTTAATAAATACTACACGGAGAGACCGAGATGTATAGGGGCGCTGTGCATACGAGCTCAATGGAAACCTGTGCCGAATGCGCAGGTTTTTCCTCGTGCACGGGATTTTGTTCTGACAACGCCAGTCAGCACGGAAGGAAATCGCACTAAGGTAATGTTTAATTGGCCGTTTCTCGTAAACAAATTGTCCGATCTAACTGAAATTTTTTTACAGCATTCTTGAAAAAATTCTGAAACTAATTGTATATTCATAAAAATTATTAACATTGTTTGGACTACCAATTGAGGTAATATTGAAAATAAGGCAATTTAATATAATGAATGTTTTTGTATCATTCAATCGAGGAAAGTCTGTTATGAATTTTCGAAAATGAACATTTTCATACCATAATATTATTCAATATGGTTTAAGGAAGGCGTGTGTAAATTTTTAGCCCGATTCGTTTATTGGGGAGATTACGGTATCCGTGGTCCCGCGATCTTATGAAATATTCCAACAGAGGACGCTAAAACTTAATGAAATTAGATTATAAAATAGTTAAATACTTCACCTAATTACATGTAACACCCTTTGTGTTTTGGATTCACCCCAAATTTATACCATATGATAATATGTTAATTTCAAGTAAAAATTGCGTATGACAAATGTTTCGCGTTGGTGTGAGAATGGAGGAAGTTAGGTAAGTAAGGTAAGTAAGGTACGTGAGGTACAGAGCGGGTGCAGGGGTGCAGCCCCTGCTGGGGGGTTGGGGGGGCGAAGCCCCCCCACAGAAAAAAAATACACACGAAGATAGAAAAAAATACAAATTTAAAAAAAATACAAATTTATTGAAAAAAAAAATTAAATTTTTAAAAATCATCTACATCGAAATCCGGATCTGAATCCTTATTTTTTTCGATCTCCTTCAAAATATCTTCATCGTCAGAATCTAATTCCAGTCGCGGCTTTTTTGGAGGAGGAAGGAACTCCCTTTCTTCAGACGGCGAAAATGTAGGGGGATCGATTTCCTTAATCGTCCGGCCTTCCTTCACTTCTCCGTCGACTATGCCTGGATATACTAACTTTATATCGTCGACGAATTTCATTATTTGAGATCCTAGATCATTTTGATATTGGCTCAAGTAAGTTTTCCGATAAAAATATAAGGCCATGTACTGATGCAGCAATTTAGACGATCTACGGCACACTATCGATTTTTTTAATAATTTGTTTTGATTCTCAAGATCGTTGATAGTATTTTGCGGATTCGTCTTATCAACATATTCGCCGATACTATGGTTTATCCGCAGGTGCACCGTATCCGAAGAAAACATTTTTTCTACTCCTTCGTACTGCTTCGCGCTATCTGTACATATCCTCGACGTGTCATGATGAAAATATTTTTGGATGTAAGGCCACAGTTCCTTCTTAGTTTTGGCATTTACCTTAAAAAATAGCCCAATCTATAAGAAAATAATTGATTTAATTAATTAATTAATTAATTATTTATTTATTCATTTATTTATTTATTTAATGAGCTAACCCAGATAGCACGAAACGTTGCCACAACGTTGTAGCAACTACGATTGGGAACTAAGAAACGTTACACTTTTAATGCTCGGAAAGGTTTTGGAAA